>PVKS010013812.1:0-49876 GCA_004027875.1 Aplodontia rufa | reverse complement strand
GAGAACAAGTAAACTCCACCATATATCGCCTTGGTACACACCTTGAAAATTTGAAAATGAAGTCAAAATAAAGGCAAAAAATAAAAAAAATAAAAAAAATTGAGGAAAATTATACTTAATAGGCACTCCCTGGAAGTATCAATAATATGATTTTCTCTGGTCCTTTCAGGGAGTGGATCTTCTATTTATGGCTGGATCTGACCTGTTTCAGCCTTTTTTGAAGGTGTGTTCAGGGGGATCCGAAGGTCAGAAAATATGTTGTCAGAGCTCCATTTGCTGGTCGTTGTCGGACATGATCTCTGTGGTCCCTGGGGTCCCAGCTCCTCTGCCCTGTGAAAGAAGTGTCTATGGTGCGAGGACAGAGCCTTGAACTCTGTTATTCCTCAGTCCCAGATCCTTTATGAGAGGAGGATTCAGGCCCCTGACCCCCACTTCTGCTGAGACTGCCTGTGTTCAGCTGCAGGATCCGGGCACAGTTTTATAAGCCTCTTTTGCAGACCTGGGGGCTGTGGGTCCGGGAGAGGGAGTGTGGTTTTAAAAATGGATGCTCCCCTTCCCTCACTGCTCCCACACCTTCTTCAGGGCTTCAGCCAGGCCTTTTGGTCCTGTTTCCACCTTTGATCTCTGCTGCTTCCAGCCTGAGTATTTAGAGCTTGCTTTGCAATCCCAAAGAGGTCTTGCCCTGATCAGGCGGACTGGGCGTGTGGTAACTAGCAAGCGGATAACGAACGGACGCTTGCTCGGCTCTCACGCCCTTGCAGTTCCCGCACCGCCTCTTCTGCGCAAGTCGCGCTGCTCTGTGCTTGTTTGAAAGCTCTTTCCAGTCACTGATCCTGCCGCCAGACAGAGCGCAGGTCCAGGAGGTGTCCCCGCCAGTACGCTGCCTTTAAAGCTGTGCGGGTTTTTCTTTGCAGAAGTGACTCAGGTGGGCGGGAATGTAGACTGGAGAGTGCAAATGCTGGCCGGCGGGCCAGCCAAGGCCGCCGTGGCAGCAGCGCGGAACAATGACTACCCGGCCGCTCCTAAGTCTCTATTCCCCAGAACCAATGCCAAGATTAGAACTGGTGATTCACCATGCTATTCCCCCAATCGCACCTCAAAATACTGGTGAGAAGCTGGAGATATCCTGATCAGTCACGAGGGTGCAGGGGAGGTCTTTTGTCTTCAGATCGCCATCTTAGTAACAGGCCAAGAATTATGAGTTTTAACAAAAATGTTTTATTTTTTTAAAGAGAGAGGGACAGTGAGAGAGGCAGAGAAAGAGAAAAACACCTTTATTTAGTTTTTCACATTGCCTTTGTTGCTCTAACACATAGTTGTGTACGTGGTGCTGGGGTTTGAACCCGGGTCCTCATGCTTGCCAGGCAAGCGCCGAAACTGCTGAGCCACCACTCCAGCCCAACAAAAATGTTTTAAAGACTTTTTTTTTCCTGGCTCCAAGAGCCAATAGTTCTGGAGTTGAGGAGTATCATGCTAAAGTAACAGATTTTGTTTTGTTCTGTTACTAGCCTACTGAATGGTACTGGTATTTAGCTACAGGAAGAATTGGATGCTAGGGCTGGCATGTGTATGTTTGTGTGTGTGTGTGTATGTGTAAGTAACAAGCTTGACAGAGAACATAAGTTCTAGTATGTTGTATTAGGAAATGTCATTTGATAAGGCAGTATGCTTGTCTAGACAAGCTCCAAATAATCTATCAGGTACATAATATGGCTGTGCCTTTAAAAAATTAACTCCATCATGTATTTCCCTGAAAGATTGAATTGAGTTTGAGAAGTTGCTTTAAAAATTTTTCCTTACTATAGCTAGATTATGGAACCAACCCAGATGCCCCTCACTTGACGAGTGGATACAAAAGCTTTGGTACTTATATACTATGGAATACTACTCGGCCATTAGAGAGGACGATATTATGGCTTTTGAAATCAAATGGACGGAGATGGACAGAATTATGCTTAGTGAAGTCTCCCAAGCTCAGAGGCTCAAGGGCCGAATGGTTTCTCTCATCTGTTGATGCTAGCATATATGGGGAAGCAGCATGGCAGACGGCTAACCTAACAAAACTTGAAATTGAATGACTTTCAGAATAATAAGGGGATGGCTCTCTAGGATACTTGGAGATACGGGTAGGGGGGAGGGTATATGAAGAACTCAAAGGAGTCTGAAGAGTGGGAAGATGGGGGAACCATCCCAGAAGCTGATGTCATTCCTCCACGAACTACCCATTTAACGCATGAGTTCTTCTGGGGGAAACTGCAACAGGTAAAATCCAAGGTGGTTATCCATGTTTTGGCTTTTCCCCTGGATAACAAAGTTTGTAACCATTGATTGCTACTGTTTTGATAATGTTTTCCCCTCAACTGTATTTCTAGATACTTCTAATAAAAAAAAAATAAAAAATTTTCCTCAGAAAATTCCTCAGAGAGTGAATATAGCAGCTTCAAAAAGAATTAAGTTGATTTCAACTTTAACAGGACTACTGTGTCCTTCAGGAGAGATCTTTGAATTTCTATTATTTAATTTACATAAATTTTTTGGGACTTAGAAACATGAAAGCAAGGGTAAAAATCAGGAATTCAGAATGATTTTAAGGATATAATGAATAGCAGAACAGCACTATACATCTCTTTTTTCTTTTAACAATGTTCATTCTTCTGCAGTTTTTTTGATGCAGGATTTTTAAGGTTAAAGTGTCCAGAAGAGTCTCTTTCTTTCTCTTTCTCTCTGTTTTTTTTTTTTTTTAGAGTTTTCACCTCACTATTACTCAGGAAATTAGCATTGGTCCCAACTACATTCTTCTAACCTTTCCTTCTTTCTAAGCTACCTCTGAAGGTAGCAGAAGATAAAAGCAGCTGCTTCAAAGCAATGAATTGAAACTTCAAATTTTATCAAAACAAATGAGAATGAAAGTTACAGTGCCATTTACTTCCTTGCTCATGTAGTAATTACCCAGTGTGTGTATTCCTGGTTGCTGCGCAGTTTTCACCTGGTCATTCAGGGATCCAGGAATAAGTCAGTTGATTCCACCAGTATAATTTGCCTCTAACAAGTAGAAGAAAGATAAAAGTAATTGCTACTAAATTCTTACAAACCTCTGCAGAAAATAGCACTTATCAATTCTGTTCACATTCTTGGTGAGAACAAATTTAAAGTTTATACCCAGATACAGGTTGGGCCAGAGATGTTGCCTCCCAACCACAAGGCTCTACTATGGAGGGCAGGCTACAGCACGACACATAAAATTTTGTCAGTTCTTGTAGACTTATATCCTAGTGCTCTGTGGCTTAACATATGCAGGCACATGTGAAGAGTGAGGGTATATATATTTAAGAAATCGTTAATTTTTAAAATTATGTTTCTTGAATTATCAAGGTTAGGATTTTATAAGTATAAAATTTATGGAGTACATAATCTGTCAATTTTATATGTGTTAGCATGAATTCTACATGTACATTAGATTCTCAAAATATTCTAGTGAGGTATATACAAATATTACTCAGTTATATAACAGGTTATGACCCAGAAAAGTAAAGGAACTTAGAATTACATGCTTATGAGTGGTATAACTCAGAGAATCAATCACAGAGCTCATGTTTTTACATACGTGTTCTATAAAATGTTAGATTAAAAAAGTATTTAGGAGGAAAGTAAGTTTTCAATAAGTGGGAATCAAATGATTATTTTACTGTAGGGGCCATGTGAACTGATAAGTAGGGATGATGAGTAGGATGAACGTGCTTAAAAGACCAATATTTCACTGGTATGTAAGAATAATAGAGAACACAGCCTAAAACTAGGAAAAACTATTGAGGTCTAAGATGATTCAAACTCAAATAGTATTGTTATTACAAGCTTTTATGTTCAGTGCAGTTTTGTGGTATGGGTAAGGGTCTGTCAATGTTTGGTTTGCCAAAACAGTAATGTGTAGGTAAACGCTTGAGTAAACATGGTCAGAGTGCGTTCTTTTAGAGATTGAGGTAGTCTTTTTTTTCTCTGTAACTTTTTTTTTTTTTAAGATACATGGGGAGAGAGAGAGAGAGACAGATAAAGAGAAAGAGAGAATCAATTTTTATTCAGTTTTTCGTCTAGTTTTTGTTCTTCCAACACTCAGTTGTATATGTGGCGCTGGGGTTTGAACCTGGATCCTCACGCATGCCAGGTAAGCACAATACCACTGAGTCACTGCTCCAGCCCCTCTCTCTGCAATTTCTAAATGTGAAACTTTGTTATGAGAATTGATCCCAGCTGTTTGTGTTCAGTTTCTTGTTTAGTTTCCTCTCTGATCCCTCATCATTCCACATTGAGATTTAGGGAGTACCCATTGACTATTATTTAATTGTGAGTTTTTACTATGAGTTTAATTATAAACAGTAGGAAAGTGGTAAAAATTGAGGAAGATGAGAAACTTTTTTGTGTAAGAAACAATTTTATCTACATGCACTGGCTACAAACAGGTATATATACATACATGCTTATATATATGCTTATATATACGCTTACGTGTGTGTGTGTGAATATATATTCAAACACTTGTTTACATTCTAGAGTTTATCCTATCTTTTCTACCTTCATTACCCCTAAATTTGTTTTGTCCCCCTTTGAAAATAGACAAATTCATATTTTAGTCTTGCCATTGTCTTTGGCTTTGTTCACACATGAATGTACTGCTAACTTTGAAATTCCTCCTACTGAGAAAATGTATCCTACTTTTTGGCTCTGCATATCTGATTATCCTAAAAGCAAAGCCAACACCAAAACTTTTCCATGATGGGACAATTTTAATTAAGTCATATAAGAATGAAACAATTGATTATATCACAATATTTATACTTCACAATTATATTTGATTACTCAAGTATATAAAACTCTTGCTGGGTTAATTGCACAAAAAACTTGTTTAATTTTCTAACTCATTATTTTGTGGCACAACTTTTATATTCAGAATGCTTACATTTTTCAAAGGAAACTGGGCACATTTCCCCGTGAGATACCATTAATAAGGCATCACATATAATTAGAAAAAAAGCATCATGCAGATGAGAAGAGAAAATGTGTTTTGGCAGAAACAAATTGTGGTACATGTTGCATGTCTTTAAATCCAAGGACCGTCTGATAATTATGTGCAATTAGCTCCAAAATAAATCTTGATTCTTTGAAGCATGTGCTGAATTTTGGTTGCTAAGTAAAATGATAATGTGAAAAGTAACCTGAGACAGGCAGATAACAAAACTGCAGAAATTCTATAGAGATTAAACTACAGAAGTGAAAATAACATACAAAATTGAAACAAAAATATGACTTGTTCTCAGTTGACAGGGTAAATGGTAGTGCTTTTAATGTAGGGAAAATAAGCAAATGCTTGATTTTCATGTAGTTATTAATTTTTGTATATGTACGGTAGAGATTATTTTTCTCAAAACAAATAAAAACCAAACACAAACCAAACCAAAAAACCACTCTCCTCTGTGATTTATTTTCCTGATAGACAGTAGTAGTTCTCTCCCCAGGCTCCTAAGCTAACTTCATCTGAGTTATAACCAAAGTTAGAGATAAGGGCACACAATAATATCAAGGATAATTGTTTTATGGTATATCTTTCCTTGAAGGCTATGGAACTTTTATGAAATATGCTATTTACTTAAAATCTCTATTTTTTATTTGTTTTATTTTTTTCATTTTAACAGGAGGCATTGATAAATTGATAAAACTTTATTAGGAAAATTGATTATTGTCTCATTGTTTTCCCTTCTTTTCATTTGCTATCTATAATCTAGAGTGTAAACTCTTTTTCTGTGAAATATTTGGGAAGGACCACTTCAAAACATTAATCTATTGCCTGAAAGTGTTAGAGCTGGCAGTTCTGAGTTAGGCAATTAATGCTGAAAGTTGTTATGTTAGGCTGGAGTATGAGAGTAATATGGTTAGTTTAAAAAATAAAATTCTAGGGGCTGGAGCTGTGGTTCCACAGTAATGGTGCTTGCCTGGCATGCGCAAGTACATGGGTTCAAACCCCAGCATCCACATACACAATTAAATGTGAGAGCAATGCAAGCCATGTGAAAAACTCAATAAAAAATTGATATTCTCTCTCTCTCTCGCTCTCTCTCTCCTTCTCTCTTTAAAAAAATAAAATTGTATGTGAAAGAGAATTCCTTTCTAAATAGAATGCAAGCCTTTTCAAATATCTGTGCTGTTTATAATGACAGCACATGCATAAAACATTATTTAAAATGCTGCAGAATGTCACTGAATCTTTCTACTTTGAAACAAAATGCTTCCAAGGAACCTGACGGAAACAAAACTAACTCTCAATTACCTACCTATGGTTAAGAGACAGAAAAACAGGCATTCGTATTCACAAAACGTTCGAAGTGTTTTAGACTTTCTTTCCCATCAAACTTTCCCTCCCTAAAGCTTCTAAAAAGGAATTATACTGAATGGTCTGTACTTTGTATTTTCTTACCTGTGCTGCTCATGGGAATGATGGAAATGATCTATGTAGAGGATATAAGGTGAAAAAAAACAAGTAAAAATCCAGAGTTTTGTACATACTGAGTGATCATTCCCTGGAATTCTCTCTTGAGGACAGAATGTCCTTTTTCTTCACAGGATCATTTCATACCTGTTTTTGCTAAAAGGCCTACAATATTGTGAAAGGCACAGACTTCAAAAAGGGGATACTTGGATGTATCCTTGTCTTTTAGTTTCAATGAACTGCATATTCATTTTAGGTACAAAGTATCCCCAAAAATGTCTGCTGGATTTTTCAAAGTGGTCTGAGACTCAACACCTATGTTTAAGAAATACAAAGTCTGTCTGAAGTGCCAGTAAAAAAACAGCAGCAGCAATGATACCAGCAATGATACCAGCAGTAAATTACACATGACAAGGGCTGGAGAGGTAATTGTTGCATACCAGAGGGATCAAGGAAGTTTTTATTTGGGAGTTAAGATTTTTTCTTTCTGCCTTTGAAAAATATGGAGAAATTGAATTGATGAAGAAAGTGGTAGAAGGAAAGGCTAATCTCATGGGAGAAAAGATGAATAAAAAATAAATTCGAGCAAGAATGAGTATATCACTTAATGGGACAATTTCTGTAGAAGAGGGATATAAAATGGGAAAATCAGTTCGAGTCAGATTACAGAATGTTTTAAGTGACAGGCTAGAATTTTAACATTTCATTACAGATAATAGAATAGGCTTGAAGGATTTTGAGCAGGAAACGAGCATATATAACAGTATTTTAGAAAGACTCATCTGATGTTGACATGGAGGGTGAATTGAGGTAGCAGGGCTTAGGAAGTTCCTAGGGATTAGGAGATAGACTTATAGAGTCATAGAATCACAAGTGAGGAAGATGAGAAGAGGTAGCAGGAAAGCAGGGCAAAATGGGGAAGGCTGCTTCTTGGACATGAGTTTTTATCTGGGCTAAGTCTTAAAGTATGAGTAGTGAAATATGAGTCATTTTCAAAATTTATAAACCAAGTGTGTGTATATATATGTATATACAAACACATATATGTGTATATATATGTATGTGTGTGTGTATATATATATATATCACACATTGATGATCTATAGCCTATGGACCTAATCTAGATTCTTTTTTTGTAAATGCAAAGTTGTTTTGGAATGCAGCCATGCATATTTTCTAATGTATTGTCTATGGCTGTTTTGTGCTTCAGTGCAGAATTGAACATTTTCAAGAAGACCATATGGCCCACAGAACCTAAATTATTTAATCTCTGGTCTTTACAGAGAAAGTTTACTGACTCCTGGCCTGGAAGTATTAGGTAATTCAAGATAAGTCAATAGAACCTTACTTGAGTTGTAGGTGCTAGTTTATAGCAATATATTCCAGGAAAATCAGATCATTTATACATTAGATTAAACTGAACACATATCTTGAAATGAATGTCCATTGGTCTCTTACACAGAGAACTCGACTATAATCATGGTTTCCTTTTACCTGCCTTTGAATCCTTAAAGTTTAGCTGGAAAGGTGATGTCCTTTTCAAGCTGATAACCTGGTATGTGTTTGTGTGGTCAGTTTTCTTAAATGGCCTCCAGCTTTAGGGTGTAGACTTAAAATACAATCAAGGCTAAAATTTGTCTTCTTTTGACAGGAAAAGTAGTGGTAAATGCTCCTATTCAACTTATTAAAGCAGCAGGAATAATGATAAAAACCCCCTAATGTTCACTGAGCACTTATATATTGAATGCTGTTCTGATGATTTTGCTTGTATTCTGTAATGTAATCCTCACAGACATCCTGTAGTGTAAAATTTTAAGTTAATATTTTTGGATAGAAAAGTGATCTGTGTATTTGTGATATTTAACAAACACTAGGCCATCAACTGGTAGTTGGCGGAACTAGGATTTGAACACAGATTGTGTGAAAATCTGTGTAATATCTGTGTGACATCCTCTCAGGCACCAACCCTTATCCTCACGAATTGTGACATACCTAGTTCCAGCACTCCTATATTTGCTCTATCAGCTTCATTCCAACCATGATAGATTGTATCAGGGGTATATCCTAGAGCCAGATCCAAGCTAAGTTAATCAGAATCCTGCTCTGTAATTTTGTACTGGGAATGAAAATTTCTGCTTCCTATTAGCCCCCCCCTTTTTTTAACGTTAAGGATCTGAGTTATTGCACAATCATAAATGCATATAAAGTAACAATATGACATGCATTTGTTCTTAAATCAGAATTACCCCTGCATTGCCCATACCCCAATCTCTTGATTCTTCTATATTTTGCCCCTACAATTGACATAAATACCAAATTGGGAATTTTCCAGAATTAAATGATTGTGTAAGTATTATTTGGATTCTCAGGGGGATAAAGAGTATGCTAGATTGTTGTTTATCTCCATTGATCTCTCCCTATCTTCTTTCCCTCTCCTCCCAACTATCCCCCCCCCTCATATTTATGGTTGTCTTAGATTATGTGTTGTAATGCCTTTGCTGGGTCTGATACATAAGTATGACAACCTTTCACCCAAGCCTGGGTTTTGCTCTAGCTTCCAAAAATGAGGGAAAACATTTGACCCTTGACTCTCTGGGTTTGGCTAATGTTGCTCAGCATGATTTCTTCCCTTCCCATCAGTTTACCTTCAAAGGCTGCAATATTGTTGGTTCTAATTTCTGAGTAGAATTCAATTTTTTTGTGTGTATGTATGTACATGTATATATATATGTGTGTATATGTATGTATGTATACATATGTGTGTGTGTGTGTGTGTGTGTGTATATATATAAAATCAGTTTTTGGATCCATTCATCCAGTGAGGGGCATCTGGGTTGGTTCCATAATTTAGATATTGTAAATTGAGCTGCTATGAACTTAGATTTTGCTGTGTTGCTGTAATGTGCTGATTCTAATTCCTCTGGGAAAATACCTAGAAGAGGGATAGCTGGATAGTATGGTGGATCCATCCTTATTTTTTTGACGAGTCTCCACACTGCTTTTCTGAGTGGCTGTTACAGTCTGCAGTTTCACCAGCAGTGTGATAGTGTTCCTATCTCCCCGCAAACCCTCCAGCATCTGTTATTTTTATATTCTTCATCTTTGTGAATCTGACTGGTGTGAGGTGAAATCTTAATGTAGTTTTGATTTGCATTTCTCTGATTACTAGTGATTTAGAACACTTTCTCACGTATTCATTAGCCTGCTCAGTTTCCTCTGTTGAGAAGTTTCTATTTAGTTCTTCGGCCCATTTATTGACTGGATTGTTTGCATTTTTTATTTTAAATTTTTTTGCGTTCTTGGAAAATTTTGGATATTAGTCCCCTGTTGGAGGAATCACAGGCCGTAATTATCTTCCATTCTTGAGGTTCTCTCTTGACAGTTTAGATCAATTCCTTGGCTGAGCAAAATCTTTTTAGTTTAATGGCATCCCCCTCATTGATTCTTGACTTTAATTCTTTTGCTTTGGGAGTCTTGTTGAGAAAGTCTTTGTCTACTCCCAAATGCCTGAGTGTTGGTCCTAAGTTTTCTTCTAGTAGTTGTGTGGTAGCTGGTTTAATTCCTAGTTCATTTATCCATTTTGATTTTATATTTGTGCAAGGTGAAGATAAGGATCTAATTTCAACTTGCCACACATGCCTGTCCAATTTGTCCAGCACCATTTGTTGAACAGGCTGTCATTCCTCCATGTTATATTTTGACCCCCTTTGTCAAAGATCAAATGTTTAAAGAATGTGGGTTTGTCTCAGAGTCTTCTAGTCTATTCCATTGGTCTTCATTCCTATTTTGATACCATTACCATGCTGTTTTTGTTACTACAGCTCGATAGTATAGTTTTAGATCCAGTATTGCAAATCTACCTGTTTCATATTTTTTGCTTAATAATATTTTGGCTATTCTGGGTTTCTTGTATTCCCAATGAATTTGAGAATTGCTTTTTCTTTACCTGTAAAGAATGATATTGGTATCTTGATGGGGGTTGTGTTGAATCTATATAGTCCTTTTGCCTGAATGGACATTTTAATTATATTCTGCCTAACCGAGAGCATGGCACATCTTTCCATCTACTTCAATTTCTGATAATTTTCATTGTAGAGGCCTTTTACTTCCCTTGTTAGATTAATTCCCAAGTATTTTATTATTTTTGAGGATATTGTGAATGGAATCAACTTCCTGATTTCTTCTTCTGCCCTATTAGTCTTAGTGTATAGGAAAGCTATTGATTTATGGATATTGAATGTATAGCCTGCCACTTTGCTGAATCCGTTTATAAGCTCAAGCAGTTTTCTGGGGGAGTTTTTTGGATGTTTCAGATATGGGATCATGTCATCAGGAAAAAAGGATACTTTGACTTCCACTCTTCTTATTCTAACCCCTTTGATTTCCCTTTTCCTTAATGATTTGCTTCATTTCTTTCTTTTAGTGATATTGTCTAGGGGTCCATTGATTTTATTTTTTCATAGAACTAGCTCTTTGTTTTGTCAATTCTTTTTATTATTTTTTTGTTTTGTTCTGAATTTCACTGATTTCAGCTCCTATCTTGATTGTTTCCTGTCTCCTGTTGGCTTTGAGATTAGATTGTTCTTCTTTTTGTAGGGAGTTGAGGTAGAGCATAAGCTTATTTATTTGGGAACTTGCCTCATTTTTACTGTAGGGACTCAGTGCTATAAAATTTTCCCTTAAGAATGTTTTCATGCTGTCCCAGAGGTTTTGATATGTTGTGTCTTCATTTTCATTTGCTTCCAAGAATTTCTTGGTTTCTTCTCTCATGTCTGCTTAGATCCATTTGTCATTTAGTAGGGTATTATTGAATGTCCATGTATATATTGTTATCTGTTATAAATTTTGCTGTTAATTGCTAGGGTCATGGTGTCAGGTCTGATAGGATACATGGAATAGTACTTACTTTTTTATATTTGCTGAGATTTCCTTTGCAAACTAGAATATGATCTGTTTTGGAGAAGGATTCATGTGCTGCTGAGAAGAAGGTATATTCAGCCATGAATTTCATATTTGGCATGAAATATCTATAGATGTATGTTAAGTCCATTTGCTTTATGGAGTTGTTTAGTCTGGAGATCTCTTCGTTGTTTTTTGCTTTGATGATCTGTCTATTGGTGATAGAGGAGTATTAAAGTCTCCTAGTGTATTTGTGTTGAGATCCACAAGTAGTTTTATGTCATGGAGTAATTTATCCACATAGTTGGGAGCATTGATGTCTGAAGAGTATATATTTACTATGGTTGTATCTTCCTGTTGTATTGTTCCCTTTACTAGGATGTAGTGGCCTTCTTTATCTCTTCTGATTAATTTATGTTTAAAATCCACTTTGTCAGATATAAGTATTGCAACTCCAGCTGGCTTTCTTGGACCATACACCTAGTAGATTGTTTTCCTTCCTTTTACCCTCAATCTGTGGACATAATTGACTGTAAGGTGGGTCTTTTGTAAGCAGCATATCATTGGATTTTGTTTTTTCATCCAGTCTGCTAATCTGTGCCTTTTTTTTTTTAAGTGAGAGGGACAAGTGAGAAAGAGAGAATCGATTTTTATTTAGTTTTTCATGTGCCCTTCCTTGCTCAGGCTCTTGTTTTGTACATGGTGCTGGGGTTTGAACCTCCATACTCTTGCATGCTGGGCAAGTGCCATAACTGCAGAGCCACCACTTCAGCCCCTAATCTGTGCCTTTTGATTGGTGCATTGAGATCATTCACATTCAGTGTTAGGATAGTTATGTGGTTGTGGTTCATAGTCATTGTATTTTATTAGTAAGTCCTGTACAGTCTCGGTTCTTCATTGGTAGCATGTCCCTTTATTGAATTTCCTCTGTGGATTTTGATGATTGTTTGCTTATTTTGTCTGGAGTTTATCTTCGAGGATTCCTTGTAATGCTGGTTTTCTGTTCATGAATGCTGCAAGTTTGATCTTATGAAAAGTTCTTATTCCCCATTCCCCATCAAATTTGATGCTGAGTTTTGCTTGGTATAATATTCTTGGCTGCAGGTTGTGGTCATTCAGACATTGAAAGATCTCCTTCCAGGGACTTCTTGCTTCTAGAGTCTGGGCTGAAAAGTAAGAGGAGCTGCTCAATTTACAATAGCTGAACTATGGAACTAACCCAGATGCCACTTGCTGGATGAGTGGATTAAACACACACACACACACACATATATAATACATACATATATACACACACACGCACACACACACAATGTAGTTCTACTCTGCTGTTAGAGAGAATGATATCATAACATTTGCAGCCAAATGGATGGACATGGAAAAACTGCTGAGTGAATGAAATACCCCAATCTCAGAGACTTAAGGGCCAAATGTTTTCTCTCATATGTGGAAGCTAGAGTAAAATCTAAGAGAGGATGAAAGTTAGCTAAGCTCAAAAAATTAACTCAACAGGTGAATTTTCACATAAGCAAGGGGAACTATAACTATGAAGCTGGTGGGAGATGGGAGATAGGGAGGGGAGCAAAGGAGGGATTAGGGAGTTTATCAATGCAACTGGGAACTCTCGACTCCCATGAGAAGCCCAACTATACACAGGTGGGCAGAGAAGCTCAGAAAATTCAAAAATTAATACACATGTATATTCTTCTTTCTATCTATAACATAGGGATAAAGCAGAGGAGACATGGGCGCAGGGAGCATTTGAAGGGGGGAGATCCTAAACTAGGATAGGCCTTATCTTACTTTGTCAATATCCATCCATATAAGTAACAATGATTCACTCCAATATATGAGTATGTTGAACAAATGAAAAAAATTGACCAAATTATGCTATGTACATATGAATATGCCACAGTGAATTCCACATTCATGTACATCTATTAAAAAGCTACAAATAAAGAGAAGGAATATCAGTAGAGTAGTTGAAAGGGAGCAGGGGGAGGGAGAAGGGAAGGATAAGGGGAAGTCTTAGGCTCTGAAGTGGAGTAAGTTATATTCCGTGCTTGTATGCTTATGTGAAAATGAACCCTGGTGTTATGTATAACTGTACTGCAATAATAAAAGCATTAGTAACAAAAAACAAAAAAAAAAAACCCCAAAACCAAAACAAACAAAATAAAGTAAGAAGTGATCCCTATTGGTTTGTCTCTGAATGCAATTTGGCGTTTCTCCCTTGCAGCTTTTAATATTCTTTCCTTCATCTCTCTGTTTTACATTTTGAATATGATGTGTCTCAGTGAGCTTCTCATTTGATTAGGCCTATAGGATGTCCTATAAGCTTCCTGGATGAACATAACTGACTCCATTTTTATATGGGAAATTTTTTATTTAATTATTTTGTGGATAATGTTTCTTATATCATTCTTTTGTGTATCAATTTCTTTCTGTATCCCAATTACTCCTAGACATTTTGAAAATTCTGCTCAAGTTCTGTCAGTTTTTTTTCTTTTTTGTTATCTGTGCACTCAAGCTTACTCAGTTTGTCCTCATTGTCAGAAGTTTTCTTCAAGAGCTGAGATTCTGTTTTCTATAGAAGTTAGTCTATTATTAAATTTTCCCCTTGTTCCTCAGACATGATTGACTGCAGATTTTAGCTGTTAATCAGTTTTTCAGTATGTATGTTCCTTTGATAATAGAGTTTTTCATTTCTTGAGTTTTCTCACTTAGTCCCTTCATTAAATCTTCTCTTAGTTCATTGTTCCTTTTGGTTATCATATCATTGATAATTTGTTTTAGGTTATCATCCTGCCCCCTGTCCATGGGCTCCTTTCTAGGGGAGTTGCAGGTTTTAGGTGAACCTTTTCTAGTTTGATTCTTCCATCTTTGAAAAGCTTTTCTGAATCTTTATATTGGGGCTCCCTGTGTGGAAGCAAGACAAGAGCCTGGGTTATTCTTTCTTACAGGTCAAGGGTTGTATCAAACACTACCTTCTGATAAGGGTTGAAGCAAGTAGAGGAAAATTTTGCAAATGGGGCACAATACAATTCAAATACTAAATGTGCTGATCAAAGCCCTAAGCAGGCAGGACAAGGATAAACATTTACATCTCTGATGACCACTACCTTTTTCCAGAAAGCTGTTTTTGCCTGGAAGCTCATTTTGCTGCACCTTTTGAATCTAGGTTCCAGGACTCAGGTTTGGCACCTGGTAGGGTTGTGAGGCAGCCTACTGCATTGTTGAAGCTAAGCAGTAGGGGTATATCATTGAGTGCTAGGGTCCCAGAGGTGTTGGCAGGCCAAAATGGACCAGTCTATGTGCTGCGCTGGGACCTGGGATCCTTGGTGGTGAGATGGACCCAATATATCTGGACTTGGCAGGTGTATGTGACAGCTGGGTTATATCTGGGTGTAGGGTCCATGGGAGTATCCTGGCTCTTGCCAGGGTGAGGCCAGAGTTCTTGGCATGCATGGGTAGGGGATGGAGTCCATGCACAGGCTTTTTCTCTCTTCTTAAATTGAAATGGATTCTTGGCTTGAGATCTGTATGCGGGTATTCTTCTTTGGGTCTTTGCTGCTGGATTGGGAGTTTTGTCCCATCTCTTACTTGAGTTGGGGGTATTGTCCGGAAAGTTGAGTTCAGAAGCCAAATCCCTGACTTGTGAACTGTTAGTGTCTCTTAAGAATTTCAGCTCCTTATGAGCAACTAATGAGAGACCATTAATATGAACAACCAATGCATTAAATAAACAATATTACTTTGGTTATTTAGTAGTGAGTGTATCTATTACAATGTTAAATTCCACCTATGAAATGAATGTTAGTGTTAGCCATTACTTTTGGTGATAATAATATTAAACCATCACCTATGTCAGGCCTCAAAGCAAATAATAGTTATTGAGCTTGGCATACTTAGTGGTGATGGTTACACAGCATTAATGATGGGGGTTTGAATTATATAAACTAATTAGAAGCCTGAGAGAGAAGGGGATGTAAGAGGAAGTTAGAGAGGAGGTTATACTATCTGAGCGTGAACAAAGAGAAAGTAGAGAAGGTGAAGGATTTCCTGGGAAGATGGAGGGAGAAGAGCCATAGGTACGAAAGTAGAGGAAGGGTGAAAGAAATATTAATAGAATTTGGGTGATACCATTAGAAAGGGTTGAAGCAAGTAGAGGAAAACTTTGCAAATGGGGCACAATACAGTTCAAATACTAAATGTGCTGATCAAAGCCCCAACCCTAAGCAGGCAGGACAAGGATAAACATTTACATTGAAGAAAATGCTCAGGAATCAAGGGAGTATAGCGAGAAGGAGGAAAAGGGAAAACGAGAAAAGAGAAAGAAAACAGTTGGCGGGGGGGAACCTGATAAAAATGACCAAGACAAAACACAACAAATAACAAAAGCAAAACAAAACAAAAAAATAGTATGTTTATAGGTACATGAACCAATCAACTTCTCCAGATGGCACAGAAATACATGTCAGAAACAGGAAAAAAAATAAAGATTCTTAATGAAAAATTGGAACTAGGTTACTGAAGTTGTCTCTCCACATATTGGGAGCAGGTGTTCATTGTCCACCTGAATTTTGTTAGCAGGATCTTTCAGTCTGGAATTATGTGATCTCAAATAGTTGACTGGGCATCTAACTCAGTCTCTTGGGCTTTCTGGGTGGAGACTTTTCTGAAAAGATCAGATTAACAAGTGCCCCTAGGGGCTGGCCTTTGAAAGTCGGGAGACTTCCTGGATATTAGGTGCAGGGATTGAATGCAGATCAATGCTCCCTCTGCTGGTTAAATATACAATACCTCCAGGTTTTCTGAGCTCAGACTGGTCTTTAGTGCTCCTGTTCCACCTTACCTTATCATGTGAGCCTTCTGGCTGGGTGTGGGAGTGGACAGGGCTGAGCATGGCTCCCCTGCACTCCACTAACCTGATTCCCCCTGAGCTACATGAGGAATGGGCCTGTCCCATGCGACGTTTTCTGGGCTGAGCTTCTGAACCATGGCTGGCTTCTGGCAGAATTTTGGAGTAGCCTGCTCTGAACTGTTGACTCCCTCCTGCTGGACAGTCTTTTCTAAAAGACTCCTGATTCTCCTATTTGCAGGCAGTTGAGAGACGCTGTTCTCCCCTTATGCAGTGGAGGTGCAGTAGGGGTGTCTCCACTTGGGCCCAATGCATGATTTCTTATAGAACTCAGCTTCTCTGGGGCACATCAGATCATATGTTATGGTTCAACTCCTCCCAGGCTCCCTTGCTGATTGGGAGCAATAGGGGTTGCAGCTGCTGTGTCCAAGCTGGCATGGATACAATGCCTCTTTTCCCACTTGCTGCACCCAAATCTGATCCTCCAAAAATCTCTCCTAACTAGCACTGTGTTCCGGGGATGATTTCCCCTTAAATGTACCTCACAGCAATGGAGCTGTCCTGGAATTTTTTTCATCTGGTCGTGGAGCCAAACAAGAAACAGCCTTCCTGCAGCTCGCCATCTTGGAGAAAGGAAGCGTGCAAATTTGTGATGTTGTTTTCCTTCCATTCCTATTTAATGTCATACCCTCAAATACATGAAGAATACTTGGAAATTCAGATTATTATGAGTATATGTAACAAGAGAAGGGTGGTGAAGAGTTTGGAACTGTATGTAAATAAAAAATATTAGTTACCTAAATGTTGAACACTAACCCTAACTTGTAGTAACTCTTGGTTAAGGAGGGCCAGAGAAGGCATCTACCAATCAGAGTTCAGTGCATGTAAATAGCAACCACTCTATTTTCGATTGTAATCAAGTGAACAGAGAGAATTACATGCTTATGTTACCTGTGAGAATGACTGCAGCAGTGGAATCCAGAGAGGGTAACTTTGAACTATAAGTATCATGGATCTGAGATCCAAAGCCAAGATACAGAGGTCACAAAGGTGCTGTCACCACTGTTATAAAATATTGCTTTCATACTAACTAAACGAATGACTAAAAATATAAGGAGGCATTTGGTTACTGCAACATGACTAATTTCCTTGCCAGTATCCAAACAGTGAGAGATTGACCTCAGTCTCCCTTTTGCCTTTTGAATGTCTCAAGAATGCATCTCATTGGCAGAACCTGTTTGCTTATATATTTCTAGTTGCTTATATATTTCTGGTAATTGGGGGAAATGTAGTTTTTACTTTCTAGCTCCTGTGATTAGGGGAGGGTACACAAAAGAGGGTAGAGTAGATGTCAAGCCCCCAAAGACCATATTCAATAGAGTTAAGCCACAGTGATGGTCAAAATGGCCTGGTGTATTGGATACAATCCCCAAATCTGTAACAGAGCTAGTATTAACCTCACTGCTCTTTGCTTTTACTTTCCTAGTGCTATGGTATCATCAACTGGGACTGAATCTAAACTTCCCTTGATTTACCAGGAAAGTCATGTGGCTGTTATACAGTACTTTGGAAAGCTTTGGTTTGAAAACAGGGTCATTTCTCTCCTGGAGACCAGTTGATGGCCATCCTGGCTTCTTCTATGACCACAAATGCTTATTTCAGAAAAAACCAAAAGGTTAGCTAGAACTTCTCTTTCTAGGAGTGTCCATCTCCTAACTCATCATGTTGCTTGTGTTTCTGGGTATTTAACTGAATATGTATGATGCTTTAAGATATAATACCTTATGATATATTAGTGACAGATTTCCTGGAAGGCATAGTTCACACTAAATAGAGCTCAAAGAGGAACAGAGAATGGGAAGCAAATTGTTCTATAATTTCTTTATTGAAAATTTGAAGTAATTTTCCATGCCTCTTTGATGGTCATGTTCTGTAATCTTTTTGTTTCCCTATTTTTTCCTTCTTTGGCAATTCAGAGAATCTCAACTGGTGAGGGTCTTCTAACTGTAATAGAATTTTCTTCTAAGATCTGGGAATACAATTTTTATGGTGAGTGGTTCTCCAAATGGTGGTTCTCTTCCTACTTTGAATACTCGCTGAAAAAGAGAAATAGCCTAATATATCAGTGTTCTCTCATTGTCCTCTTGGGATATTTCTGTCTGTGTATGTTCATTCTATTCTGCAGAGCCAAATGTTCAGAAAAGTGCTTGTTCCTAAACCATAGCTTGAGAATTGCTGTTCAAGGAAGAACTTTTCTCTTTCCCTAGTAACTTTTAGTGAGACAGAATGCCTGACAATTTTTAGTATCCAAGTGGTCTAAATTCTGTAAATTCAGCAATTTAATCTAAATTACTCAGTGATCTTGCTTTCAATGCCAGTTTCACGCACCACCAACTCACAAATCATATGAACTACAATAGGAATGGATATTCACATGACAGAACATTATTACCTTTGTAATTTACTGTACATATTGGGAAATTCTAAACTGGATACAATATGTTTTAATTTCTTTTTGTTTCCCTTTTGTGGCTAGTAACTTCTGCTATGATTAATATTACCTCCATAATGAAATGTGTATTGGAAAAATAAATGGCCTTTTCTTTTTGAAAAACCTTATTTCTATTCACTGTAATAAAAAGGATGCCAAAAGAATCTAGGCAGCAAAAATAAATAAATGAAAAATCTTAATACATGTTACTCTCATAGAAAGAAAAATAAAAAAAGGAATCTTCTTTATTATTGTAAAGTGAAACAGCATAAATCAACTGTCTTAAAAACCTCTCAAGTAATTTCTATTAATTATACTGTATGGATAAGTAGATAGATAAATTAAAGAGATATAATATCAACTTCCAAAAAATCTCTTGGGCAAATTAAAAAAATTTGATGACATTACACACTTATAACATTACCAAGATTAGTCAGTTACACCATTGTTTTTCTCTGCCTATGAACTATGTCCTGGAGGAAACATCAACTTATTTGAGTTCAGCCTATTTCCCGAAGTCAAATCTCAAACTTACCTCTAATCCATTATTTACAATGAAAAAAAAACTATAGAAAACTGTCTTCTTTGCCCTTCTCCTGGGCAGTATTAAGTATATAGGTGAATGTTGAATTCATATTTGAATAATATTGGCATGAAGAATTTACATCATTAGTTTTCCTAGAGCCACTCCCATGCCTTCTTCTTTCTTCTTGGTGCAGGATCAGGGCATTATAAAAATGTTTGTAAAGGAGAGAAAATTTGTTTTTTTTTATTAGAATAATATAGAAATACAGTTGAGGGGGAAACATTATCAAAACATTAGCAATCAATGGTTATAAACTTTGTTATCAAGGGGAAAAGCCAGATCATGGATAACCACCTTGGATTTTACCTGTTGCAGTTTACCCCAGAAGAACTCATGCGTTAAATGGGTAGTTCGTGGAGGAATGACATCAGCTTCTGGGATGGTTCCCCCATCTTCCCAATCTCCATACTCCTATGAGTTCTTCATATACCCTCCCCCCTCCCCATCCCCCTCCCTACACCTCCAAGTATCCTATAGAGCCATCCCCCTAATGCTCTGAAAGTCATTCAGTTTGCAGTTTTGTTAGGTTAGCTGTCAGCCCTACTGCTTCCCCATATATGCTAGCATCAACAGATGAGAGAATCAATTCAATCCTTGAGTCTCTGAGCTTGGGAGACTTCACTAAGCATAATTCTATCCATCTCCATCCATTTGATTTCAAAAGCCATAATATCGTCCTCTCTAATGGCCGAGTAGTATTCCATAGTATATATGTACCAAAGCTTTTGTATCCACTCGTCAAGTGAGGGGCATCTGGGTTGGTTCCATAATCTAGCTATAGTAAATTGAGCTGCTAAAAACATTCATGACGCCACATCGCTATAATATGCTGATTCTAAGTCTTTTGGGAAAATTCCCAGGAGTGGGATAGCTGAGTCATAAGGTGGTTCCATCCTTAATTTTTTGAGGATTCTCCATACAGTTTTCCATAGTGGCTGAACCAGTTTGCAGTCCCACCAGCAGTGTAGTAGTGTTCCTCTTTTCCCACAGCCCCTCCAGTATCTGTCGTTGTATTTTTCATTTTTGCCACTCTAACAGGAGTGAGGTGGTATCTCATTGAAGTTTTGATTTGCATTTCCCTTATAATTAATGATGTAGAGCATTTTCTCATATATTTGTGGGCTTTCTGGATTTCCACTGGAGAGAAGTTCCTTTTGAGTTCTTTAGCCCATTTATCAATTGGATTATTTGCGAGTTTGGACTTTAGTTTCTTTAGTTCCCTGTAAATTCTGGATATTAGCTCTCTGTCTGAGGTGTAGCAGGCAAAAATTTTCAAGGAGAGAAAATTTGTGAGGTAAGGTAAGAATATGAGATTAGGTGAGGAGAGCTGTAAAAATGAAAGCTGATATATATAGCATTTCAAGAAAGAGAAGTGTGGTAGACCCTTTGATTTTGGAGCAGAGTTACTTGGAATATCGATTCTTCAGGTTCACAGGTGGGAATATATAATGTAGGGTTAAATAACTGTAAAGCAAAGGATGTTAAGGCACTTAATTTTTGCCAATAGATAAAAAGATAATCTTAAGGCATATGTCAGATTAATTTGCTTATATGGTAATTTAAAAAAGTGGTGAAATACTAATTTTTTCTTCCACGCACGAGACATGTGTAGTTTATGACCTGAGACAGTGAAATTAGTTTTCAGGCCATGTCAGTCAGTCATGAATTCTTAAATATTATTCATTTCCAATAGAAGTATTACTATATAGGAGATAAAACAGAGAAGACTTATAAAACATTTATCAAAGAAAAAATGCAATGCCTTGGCTTGGCAAGATGAAAACATCCTATTTGAAAGAAAAGAAGCTCAAATTGATTTTCATGTATTCACTTTTCTGCAAAAGATATTAATGGTGGCTGGCCACATGGGAAGAAATGAGACATTGGTATTATCCTGTTCCTCCCCTCACCAGTGCAAAGTCGAAGATTCAAACACTCTGTGAATCTATCAGCCCTGGATTTGCATGCTCTGTCAGTTTCTGTTTACATAGGAATTTTCACCACAGACCATTATCATTTCCTTCGGACGTATACTAACTGAAGGAAAAAGATTCTATTATTTGGGTGAAAGTGTTGAGTATATTCGAGCAAGGACAGTAGCTTTTGGAGTATTAAATACATGACTAAAATAGCTGTAGTACTCAATATTCACATAAATATTTTCTCACAAATTTGTTCTGTTTTACGTTTTAGCTTCTTAAAACTGTTGTTTGATTCTATTGCTATGGCGTCTACTTCCCTTCTTTTCCCACCACTACTAGGGAGTTGGAGAACACGTGTCTACTGATAAGGTGTCTGAAGAAGACTGAATTCCCAGGTGAAGCTCTGGATATATTTTCTCTTGGAAATGTATAGCACAAGCAATTCCACGTTTATGAACAGATTAAGCTACATGGTGTAATACTGCTTTAACAATTGAAAATGAAGTTTGCCTAGGACATTTACCACCAAAGGTGTAGTAGTCATAACCCCTTAACTGTCCTATTTTACCAGATCACTTCTTTCTTCCACTCCTTTATGATTAGAACACAATTTGATCACAAGTTGGAACCTGACAGTATTTACAGTTGATTAGTGAATTAAACCTCATAGCAATTGTTGACTTCATTGCTGAGTTTCATACAGAGATAGCATATTTCTATTTGAACCTTAAACAGTGGTTTTGACCCTGTCATTTGAGCAAAAAATTGGGTTGGCACAAATAAATCAGGTTAGTTCTGTTTGTTTTATGAGTTGTACAGAAGTTGAGGCCCCAGTTTAATGATGTATTTCTTACATTTTTCCATACGCCTTTCCTGGAAACTCAAGACATCTGGAGTTATGACTTTCAGAAAAAGAGAGGCCAAGTTTCATTATTCTAGAAATGCCACTATCCATAGGAAGAGCACAACAGTTGAGAATTTAAATATTTTGACAGTTGTTTTCTATTAAGTGGGATAACATATGCTTAAGATCTTGTCACAAATGAAATATCGTTCCCTTGATAAGAATTGAGTAAAAGCCTCTTAATTTTTCTTTGTGCATTTTATATTTCTGTATTATTATACTTACTGGTTTGGTTACTTTTCTAAAACCTATATTAGCTTAGGATCTAATTCCCATTTTCTGTTTTTGATTCATAAGGCCAATTTCTTATAGAATATGTACATAAAAATATGCATACTGACTGGAGTAGTGGCTCAGCGGTTATGGTGCTTGCCTGGCATGCACAAGGATGTGGGTTTGAACTCCAGCACCATGTACACAACAAAGTGTCAGAGCAATGAAAGCTATATGAGAAAAATAAATAAAATTGATTCTCTCTTTCTCTCTATCGCTGTCCCTCTCTCTTTAAAAAATATGCATGCGTTGAGTTTTTTTAAAATATGCTTTTATTTTCAAATCGCTTTTCATACTATTTGTACTATATTTGTAGTACAAAGAGTTCTCCTATAACTTTCTTCTGATTTCTTCTGTGGTAATATCTTACTATGATGATATATTTGACACAGTGTCACAAGTAAGAAATCATCATTGATACATTATAATTATTTAAACTCCACACTTCATTGAGATTTTCTTAATTTTTCTTTTAATGTCTTTTTTCTATTCCAGGCTCTACTCAAGGATACCACACTGCAGTTGACCATCCTATCTCCTTAGTCTCCTCAATTTTGTCAGTCTTTTAGACTTTTCTTGTTTTTTTTTTTTTTTAATGACCTTGACAGTTTTCAGGAGTACTGGTGAGGTATTTCATAAGATGCCCTTGTATTAAATTACTTTTCATTGTTATAACAAAATATTTGAGATAATTAACTTATAAAGAAAAAAGGTTTATTTTGGCATATAGTTTTTGTGGTTCCAGTCCATAATGGATTCACACCATGACTTCTGACCTGTAGTGAGACAACACATCATTTTGGGATTATGTGACGGAATAAAACTGCTTACATCATAGCCAGGAAACAAAAGTGAAAGGGAAAGGGGCTGAGTCTACAGTCACCCTCAAAGTCATGCCCCCAGTTACCTAAAGACCTCCCAATAAGCCCCACTTCTTAAAGGTCCTACTAACTTCCAATAGTGCCACTTTTGGAACCAAGCCTTTAACATGAGCCTTTTCGGGGATATTCAAGAACCAAACTATAGCAGCTCTCAATTGGGAGTTGTCTGATGTTTTTTATCATGGTTAGATTGGGTTTGGGGTTTTGAGTTTTGATAGGAAGACATATGGGTACATTTTTATTACATTATTATCACATCGTTCCCTTAAGGGTACATGCTCATGTACCCTTATTGCTCATGATATTAACCTTGATCACTGACCAACATAATATTCATTGGGTTTTCGCCCTGTAAGCTTTTCTTTGTCCTTTTCTTCACTGTTGGGAAGCAAATCATTAGTGAAGCCTGTACTCAAGGATGAGGGGACTTAAAATTCCTTCTCTTGGAGGAATAGTATATATCAATGAGCTGAATTCTTTTGTATGGAAGATGGTCTCTCTTTCTCCATTTATCATGACTTGATTTTAATTTCTTCCACAGCTCTGCATTTTTCCTCTTCTCACAAAGAGAAGCTAAGATATGCATATAAAAAATCTATCACATTTCATTGAATCTAAGATGACATTACTTGAAAGTGATATTCCAATTTGAGAAATATAAACATGGGTAAAGATATGCATGTTAAAATCAATACCATGTATTTTAATCACCTTTTTCATTGCTGCCACCAAAACACTTGACAAGAGAAATTTTAGAGGAGGAAAAGTTTATTTGGTATCCAAGATTTCAGAAGTCTCAGTCCATAGCTGACTCCATTGCTTTGGGCCCAAGATGAGGTGGAGCATTATGATGAAGGGTATGGTGGAGGAAAGAGAAGCAGAGAGAAAGAGAGAGAGAGAGACAGAGACAGAGAGTGCTCCCTTCACTATGGACAAAATATAATCCCCAAAGGCATGTCTCTTATGACCTTCCTCCTTTTGCCACACCCTACCTAACTACGGTTACCATCCAGTTAATCCCAGTAGTGGATTAATGCACTGAATTAATGCATTGATTGGGTTAAAGCTCTCATAGCCTAATCATGTCACCTCTAAACTTTCTTGCATTATCTCTACACAGGAGCTTTTGGGGGACACTTCATATCTAAACCATGAAATATATAGTGTGATAGGTCTGGAGGAAAGTTTTATAAATTCCTTCAGACATACATTTATATGAAGTTAGCTCTTCCTTAAAATTTTGGATGCAGAAATTTAAGATAATTTTTGTCCTGTTTCATAAGATTAGAAATATCATTGACTTTGAAATTTGAATAAAACATTTAGATATTAGCATTATGGTATTGCTTTATAATTCTCTAAATTACATTTTGGACAAAGTAGATTGAGTTATATTTTATTTATGAAATTAAAATGGTACAAAAGATTTTGTCTTTTCAGTATAAATTGTGCCCACTTTTTCATTACTCTGTTTTCCTTAATATCTTCCTACTTTTTGTTTGGCTCATTTTCTTGTACACTGTTTCCATTTGTAGGGAACCTTAGAATCATTGAATGTTAGAATTTGAACATCTTTAGAAATTATATAATTCACTCCTTATTTAATAAGGTACATAAGAGACTTGGCATAGGTTATAAACTAACAAGACAGAGTGACATTGAACTTTTGGTGTGAGGCTCTTCCTTCTATTATACAACTTGGAAATTCCACTATGAATCAGCACCCCCATTGTTTTTTATATGGGCTGAGTTAAATTACTTTAGTTCTTTCTTTGACTCTTACCTAAGCTTTCCAATGAAGTCAGAGAAATTTACTCCTTGCAACTTGTTTTTACCATTTTTATCATCATAGAGGAAACAGGCTCAGTTGTGAATTGAATTCACTTATGTATGTATTTCTTAAATAGCCAAGAGAATTCTGATTTACCTCCTATCTACTGAAGGCATCAGTACATTTTAAAAAATATCCCTTGGATCAAGCCCCCAAAATATTGTATTATTAATGTCTCTTAAAATTAAAGGAAAGAGAACCTGAAGATGTTTGAAAGAGAGTCTTGAGAGAATCCACTCATCTTTAATGTGGTGATTCTGCCTGATAAGGAAAGAGACACTTTCCTTTCTAGATTTCATATGATGCTAACTCATATCCAAAATACATTTTATTTATGTTGTTCAAATACAGAAAAATCTTTATTCTGTATATAAGTGGTGTCAGAGAATTAAAAAAAATGACAAAAAATAATAGTGTTTTTTTAGAGTATGCACGTGACTTTGATGGTTTCTATCTACCTTTTCAAGACAGAATCACACTGTTCTGTAACTCTTCAATTTTGACATCAGGAAATTGGACTTAAATATGAAAAATTCAAATGAACTAAAAGGAATGTCTCATAATACAGTATACAAGTTTATTTGACAACTGAGGTGTGTTCATCACAGCAACATTTTGGAGTCTTTCAGAATTTTTTTCCTTCCCCTCCTATTTTCACATTTTTGTTTACAGCAAAATGTTCTTCATTAATCAATGAAATCTCTCTCTCAAGTTGCCTTGTTTTGTTTTCTTAAAATGGATACCTCACTTTGCTTGGTAAAATTTGAATTTGGGAAAGTGAAGTTTGTTTTCTATGCTGGAAATACCTTGCAATGTCCTTGTAATCTAGATCTTAACAATATTTTACTATATTTTGCAACAATAATCCTAGCAAGGACAAAAACAAAAGTTGAACCTTGGAAAGTTTCCTACAACATGAGTATTTATTCTTTCTGAAATAACATGGCTAAGTTGACCATTTGACTCTCAGAATTGCTTCTCTAATGTATATTGTAGGGTTTCTGTGTAGCTAATTAACAGAATTTCTTATTCGATCTGTGTTTCTCCAGGAGTTACTGCCTAGAGGTATAATAAAGTCATTGCCATCATCATCATAAAACGATCTCTGTATTGTTATTCCACAACTATGGGATTTTCAGAAATCGTTCATGTGTATTTGTGAGGTTAGCCGTCGCCATACGATCTCTGTTTTTGTCTCCAGCTGGTAACTGACTGCATGGCTCCAGATCCCAGGCTGATGAACAGGGAAAGCTGCTGGCCCAGTTCCCAGACTGCAGTGTTCCTTTATCACTGACTGCCTCCCTTTCCTTTTGATAATGTGGCTCCACTTGTTCTCCACTGGCTAAAGGTCAGAGTAACACACTGCCACATGTTGAAGTATGGACAATAGTTTCACCTTTACTTGCGTTTAATAGGCATATTAACCATTTTATTGCATTCTTCTCACCTAGGCTTTCGCTGAGTCTGAGGGTAATTTTTTTTAATATCACACGACTGCTACTTCAAAATCACTCTTCAACTGCATCCTATTATCTGCAAATCAGACTTGTTTACATAGCTATCTCTTTTATCAAGATGAATTCCATTGAACAAATAGAAGCTCCCCCTTTTCTTGGACATGTCTAAATTTTTAAAGCATGCACCTGGACCATGCAGCCTTATTAACTCTTATTTTTAGAAGCTTCAATCACCTTATGGCAAATGTATTAAACTACTCACAATGCAACATTATATATAGGTTTTTCTATAGAAAAATTTGGAAATTTGGAGGTCCTTTTATAAACATACTTTGAAATTTAGTTCTTATGAATAACAATTCAACAATATATGGCTGTATATATTCTCAGCCATTGTTATGGTTTGGATATTAAGTTCCCGCTAAAGCTCCTGTGTTAGTGCAGAAAGTAAAGTGATTAGATTGTGACAGCTATAACCTAATTGGTAAATTAATCCATTTGATGGATTGATAATTTGAATGGATTATTTGGGTGGTGGCTGTAGGCAGGTGGGGTGTGGTTGGAGGGGGTGCGTAGCTGAGGGCACGGCCCTGGTTTTTCTCTCTTTCTGCTTCCTGGCTGCCTAAGAGTGAAGCAACTTTCTTCTGTGATGCCCTTCTGAAATGATGTTCTGCCTCACCTTGGGCCCAAAGTAATGGCGTTGGCCCACCATGGACTGAACCTCTGAAACCATAAGCCAGAATAAACTTTTCTGCCTCTAAGATGTGCTTGTCAGATATTTTGATCACAGTAATAAAAAACTAACACAGTCATTATTGCTTGTCTTTGGGAATTCTGTTGTAGTAAAACCTAATATACAACCTTTTTAAATATAATGACGTGCTTATAATAAAAGTTAAAGTTTTATAGCACAATGCGTTTGTAGATAATTATTGTTGGTTTTGCAGTTTTCCTATTTTGATATCAATAATGATATTTCACAGGATTTTGAAAAGGTTACACTTCCCCAAAACTGTACCAATAGGGTCTAGAAGATTATCAATTCTCTGGAGTTCATACTTAGTTTGGATGCATAATTAGGATATATTTATTTGTTTATTGTAGCACTTGGGATTAAACACAGCTAGATAAGTGCTCTATCACTGAGTTACACACCCAGCCCTGTTTGGATGCTTTTAAATTGAAATATTTCTTTGGGGACCTTCCCTTTATTTCTTCCATCCCCTCCTTCCTCTGTGTATTAACTTTGTGTTTCTAGCATCATGATGTGAACCATTATACACTGTGACTGTGATTCCTTCACTTGTTGGGATATCATATATAAGAGTAAAACTGACTAAGAATAAGGTATGGATTTTGTTTTGCAACACTGAATGAGTACAATATAAAGAAAAGTAGAGATTCCCTATAAAATTTTCCACCCCTTCCATAAGGCTGGGCATGGCAAAGTTGGGAACTGAGAGTGTATGGGAGTCAGAACAGAAGGAGCAAAACAACATCAAATCTCATTTGAAAATCAAGGGCAGAGCTGAGGAGCAAAAAATGGTACTTATACTAAATTCTGCTTCTCTTATCAGACTCCTGAGCTTTTGGTTTCACACTTCCTCACAGCCTCCATTTTTGAATCTGAGAGCTCAGCAGACTGGATACCAGAAGCAGAATCTAGGATAAAAGCTAGCACCTGCTCTGCATGTCTGTTTTCTGGATATTTTTCCTCTTCTATGGATTGCCTGTTTTGACCTTTACTTATTTATCTTTTAAAACTTTAGTGTTTTTCCTATCTGGTTGTTTGATTTCGTTATACAGACAACTTATTAAACTAGATCTGTCATATTTACTGCAAAAACTTTTTCTCAAAATTGCTTTGTATTTTTAATGTCATATTTTTCTGTGCCTTTTTATTTATTTCTATAGTTTCTAAGTCTAGAAAGACTCTTCCCCCATATAATAGTCATATTTTTCTTCAAAAAATTTTTAAATTCAATCTTTAACTCTTTGAAGTCATAATTTCTTTTAGTATTTATATAAATCAAATGCTGAAATTAGTTATTCCAAATCAGTTATTCCAAGATCATTCATTCTTCATTAATTAGGAATGTCTTTTAAATTATGAATTAGGCTTGCAGTCCTATTTATTTTGTTTTATTAATCCACTTTTATATCACCAATATTTTATTATTATAGCTTTAGGATGTTTAATGTCTTTAAAAATTTATCTTACCTGCTTAATTTTTCAGATGAATTGTGGAGTTATTTTGCCAAGTTCTGAACAAGTTACATTGCGATTTGCTTGAAATTGTATAAATTTATAAATTGCGCAAAGTTTCTCATCTTTCTCTTCATACTTCATAAGGAATACTTACTCATCTTCTCTGATTATTTAACTGGTAAAATAAGAACATATATGCTGATTTGGTTCATGAGAATGAGAACTTGTTGCTGCCAGTAATAAATATGCAGGTAAAATACAGAGGAAACAGAAGTCACTGAGCTATCATAAATTTTTGCTTAGGTATTTCTATAGCCAAAATATTAGTTCCTTTATAATTCTAACTGTACAGAATTGCATTTTGTGCAAAGTTAAGTGGCTTATTAAGATAGCACTTTATTTGGACCTCTTTTATTTTGTTTAATTGGTAATAATTTACTCATTCAAATGAGCACTTTCTTTGTATCTATTGTAGCCTTGGGGAATGTAGGAAGTGAATAAAATAGGAAAAGTCCCTGTTCTTCGGGTGATTTTATTCTGGTCAGGGGAGACAAACTATAAATAATGTATATATCAGGCAACGATAAGAGTTATGAGGATGAATAAAGAGGAAGAGTGATATTTGAAGAGATGTGTCTTTTGATACAGGATGGTCAGGAAAGACCTTTCTGATAAGTTGACATTGAACAGAGACTTGAATACATGAGAGAGAAAGGGTCATTCAATAAGAGGCTGAGGAATGTTTCATACAGAGGGATGGGCAGTGCAAAGGGAGAGGCTGTTCCTTGAAGCAGAAAGGAGCAAAGGGAAGAGTAGTTACTGTTGGAAAATAAAATTAAAAAAATATTCTCCCAACTAAGAAATGCTTTCCACAAAGGTATCAGAGAAGTTAAGTACTTTTATCATTGCAAAAGCACAAATCAGAATGTAATGCACATCGTAGGCAATCTGCTCAGAGACTGCAAAAACAGGAAATCAGTCTCATCCTTTTATACATCAAATAGATACAGTCTATGACATATATATTTTCAAGATAAATAACAACTGGTTCTTAACGAAGAGAATTTAACTATGCCATTTATCAAAAATAATTTATTCTATGTATACTTGGTAATTGAGGTAATCATAAACTGTAGCTAAAAACTTCTCAGATATTTATAACAGGAGGCCGTTTTGCAAGGGTTCAACCTAGTCTGGGTTCCTACCTTCTCATAGAAACTGGAAGATCAGGGTGTTGTCTCCCTTGATGTCTACATTTTGAGATGGCTCACAGGTCTTTGAGACCTGGGTCATAAAGCTAGAAAGAAGGCCTTCTAGTTTTCAAGAGGATTTATATACATTTCAAAGACAGGAGAAAGTCTTACACGTAAATGCTTTAAGAAAGGAGGTAGTAGTGGTGAATCTCTTTTCTTGTTTTCAATAGAATTAATCCATAATAGTTTGGTTCATTCTGACAAACTCATACATGTATGGAAATTGATTTTGGTTCATGATCCTCCCCTTTTCCCTCCAGTGCTCCCTCACCTCTCCTCTTCTCCCTCTACTTTACTAGATTGCCTTTCACTCATCTATTAATTTGTATCTGATTGGTTCATTATGTAATATTATCCTTCCTTCCCACTTTCCTTTATTTCAATCTAGCTTCCACATATAAGAAAAAACATTTGACCTTTGAGTTTCCAAGTTTGGCTGATTTCACTTAGCACAATATTCTCCATTTCTATCCATTTCCCAGCAAATGCCATAATTTCATCTTTTTTAATAGCTGGGTAGAACTCTAGTGTGTGTGTGTGTGTGTGTGTGTGTGTGTGTGTGTGTATGTATGTATGTGTATTTTTGTGTGTGTATCACAATTTCTGAATCCATTCATCTGGTGATAGATATCTGGGTTGATTTCATAATTTAGCTATTGTGAATTCTGCTGCTATAAACGTTGATGTGGCTGATTGATGTATGCCAGTTTTAGATATTTTGGGATAGCTGAGTCATCTGGTGATTCCATCCCTATTTTTTTGAGGAATCTCCATACTGCTTTCTGAAGTGGTTGTACTAGTCTGCAGACCCACCAACAATGTACAAGTGTTCCTTTCTCCCCACAACCTAGCCAGCATTTATTGTTGTTTGTATTGCCATTCTGACTGGAGTGAGATGAAATCTTAGTGTACTTTTGATTTGAATTTCTCTGATTTCTAGAGAAGTTGAATACTTTTTCATATGTTTATTGACTTTTGTGTTTCTTCTAATAAGAAGTTTCTGATTAGTTCTTTTGCCCACTTATTGATTGGGTTTTTTTTTTTTTTGGTGTCAAGTTTTTTGAGTTCTTTGTTTTCTGCATATTAATTCCTAATCAGAAGGGAGGTTGGCCAAGATTTTCTCTGTAGGGCTTCTCTTCAGTCTCTTAATCACTTCCTTAGTTATGCACTGTGCAGAGCTTTGTAGTTTAATGGCATCCCACTTATTGATTTTTGGTTTTATTTCTTGTGCTTTGGGAGTCTTATTAAGGAAGTTGGTTCAGCTCCTACATAATGGAGTAATGACCCTATATATGTAGGAAAATGAAATTAGATCCCCATATTTCACCCTGCACAGAACTCAATTTGAAATGGACTTAGGAATCAGACCAGAAACTTTACAACAACAAAAAGAAAATATAGCCTGATTGCTTTGGCTAATGTTTTGAGGACTATATTGAATAGGAGTGGTGAGAGTAGACAGCCTTGTCTTGTTGCTGAATTTAGTGGAAATGCTTTTAGTGTTTCTCAGTCTAATATGATGTTTCTCTGGGTTTGTCATAAATGGCCTTTATGTTATTGAGGTAAGTTCCTGTAGCTTTTCCAGTGTTTGAAACATGAATGAGTGTTGAATTGTATCAAAGGCCTTTTCTGCATTTATTTGAGATGATCATGTGATTTTTTTATCCTTAATTCTGTTTAAGTGATGCATCACATTGATTAATTTGTGTATGTTGAGCCAAACTTGCATCCCTGGAATAAAACCAATTTGATCATGGTGTATGATCTTTTTGATGTGTTTTTGAATGTGGTTTGCTAATATTTATTTGTTTTATTTATAATTTTTGCATCTATATTCATTAGGGATATTGTTTTAATTCCAATTTGTCCTTACATAGATGATGAGTCAGAGAGTGAATCAGATCATATAAACAATGGTCAGAAATTTAGAGTTTAGTCTGAGTGAGATGGAGGCTCTGGAAAGTTTTGAGCAGCAGAATAACCTTTCTTTGTTTTTTAAATCTTGAAACACTATCTGTTGCATGGAAAGCTGAAGAAACTGCTCTAAGTATATTATAGGTCGCTTCTTAATCCTTGAGAGTAATTGTAGAGTATTGAAATGGGGAATAGGGTTGGGAGATGGACAAATGGGGACTTTATGACTCAACAAGGATATGTTTTTTTTAAAAGAGAGAGGGAAAGTGAGAGAGAGAGAGAGAAAGAGAGAATCAGTTTTTATTTAGTTTTTCACATGCCTTTTACTGCTCTGAGACTTTGTTGTGTACATGGTGCTGAGGTTTGAACTTGTGTACCGTGTACCCACACATGCTAGTCCAAGGGCTGTAACCGCTGAGCCACTGATCCAGACCCGCCTCCACAAGGATTTTAGAGGGCACAATGGAAGGCTTTAGATGTTAGGAAGGATGAAGGCTTTAATTAAATAAATGTGTAAATGGATGAAATGACTGGTTGTGGTTAAAGTCCATGCCTTTCTTGCTGGGAGCCAGCCCCAGCAGAACTCTCGGGTCCCCAAAGGATGAGTGGAGTCGGCGTGGAGGAACATCTCGAACCTCCGGAAGAAATTGCAAGCAGACACAGTTCCCTGCTTGAGCAAAATGTCGTCTGATCTTTATTCTGATATATTTTTATACAGTTAGCAAAACAATACTTTCATTAACCATTTCGTTACATTTGACTTCTTTTTTAAATTTCTCGGTAATCCTGTCATTATTGTACTTCCTTGAAACCTTAACCACAATGTTTCTTTTTCTTTTTCCGTAAATGTCTTTTTTGAGACATTACACCCTCTACCTGTGTTACACTTAAAGAGTACATTAAGGTCAGCTTTTTATATTTACTCAGAAGTTTTTGCACAAGCATTTTACTAGGAAATTTTCTTGCTTTTGGTAATGCAGTATTGTCTAGCTTTAGTGCCCTTTTCCAAGCAAGCAATTAGCATTGCATTACAGTTCTAAATTAACTAAAATTACGTTGTTGTCACCTTACTATTAGTAACCTTACAAAAATAGTTATGTGTCCTTACTAAGTTCTAAGAAATAGAAACTTAAACTATTTAAAAAACAAAGGCAAAATCAGAAGTAGAAAAACATGTTCCTTAATCACTCTTATAGTATGCAGTGTGGACACTTGATTTTTAGATAATATATGTGTAACTGTTTACGTATGCTGTTTCCTTGTTCCTTTGTCCTACATCTCCAAGGTAGCCCCTGACATTCAAGTCTCTGAAGAAAGGGCAGGGGCTAGGCATTAGTCCATTTACCATTAATATTAGTATTCTCCATTTTCATTGTATATTCCTATAAAAAGCAATGGTGGGTTTGTGGGTGGAGGGTCTTAATAATTATTTATTTGGGTTCCTCTAGGTGGATACCACAAATGTTCTCCGATATTATAGGCTATATACGGTGGTCCCTGTACTGTGGAAACAGTAAATCTCCTATTATGTCTTTGATTGTTTAACTGGTAAAACATTAACAGGACTAGATGTAATCAACATGGGTGAGAGTAATTCCTGTAAATGTAACTTTCTTGAGAACTTTTTAAAGTTGGATTTCTGGTTATCAGGGCTTTTTAGTGTGGTATTAATACATTTTTTAAAGGCATTTCTCATCTTCCCTCAGACTCCGCAGACCTAATGAATTATTATTACTTTTACAACAATCTTTATCATCAATAACAAATTTTTCTGGAATTTTGATCTGCAAATGCATAGTTAAAAGCATGATCGTTACAAGAAAACACCCAATTCCTAGGAGAGATAACAGTGGCAATTTCCTGGAATGGTGGGCTTGCCAAGCCTTTACCCATGTCTGGACCTTGTCAATCAGCATGGTGGAGATGGCGGGAGATGGTCTCTGCCACTTTCCTTCATTCTGTAGTGTTGCAAAGTGCTTAGGTAAGAGATTAGATAATGTTTGTTGAATGAAAGATTAACCTGAAAATTATGCTTTATATCATCTGAGGGAATAGATCAGTGTGTCAACCTAAATGCCTCCTTTTCCTTTTTTCACTCAGGTATTAAGCATCTGTGATATACCAGACATTTAGATAAAATGCATGAGAAATTTTCTCTGCCCTCAGGGAATTCACTGTCTTCTTGGTAGGGAGATAGATGAGTGTCTGGAAAATTTCAGTGTAATGTTATAAATTCTGTGATAGTTGTGTGCACTATTTCGTACAAATAAAATGTATATACAATCTCATAATTGGATCTCAAATAGAAAGTTTCTATTGGTGATGATATTGTTCAAAGAATATCTGCTTATACTCAGGTTGCTTGTGGCTTTGTCTCAAAATATTCACAATGTTTTATGAACTAAAGATGTCTCCTTCCTTTTTTCTCCCCCTTTATTTTCTATATCTGAGGGAACTGTCTCTGATTTTCTTACAGGCAAAATATTATAAGGCAGAATTAATTTTATATGCTTAATGATGTGAAGGAATTTAACTGTTGGAATCTAATGCTCAGGCAGGTAAGATACAGTCCAGGGAGATTTCAACAGTGAATATAACACTAAAAATTCATACCTTGATGTAACTTACACTTTAGTGATAGTTTTGGCAGCTTTGCCTATGTTGACATATAGGGACATTTTTCTTCTTGAAGGAGGGTGGAGAAATAGCCCTATCATGCCCAAATTGCCAAATTCCTGATAATTAGGAATAGTACCTTTGCTATGTGCCAATAGTGCTTCTGTTCTTTTCCTCTTAATTCATTTATTGGGTTAAAAGCTATTATTTATTGTCCTTTCAAATTCAGTCTTTAAGAATAAAATGTGAAAAAGAATGAATGAATGCACCAGTTTGCTTATGTTAGAGCAGTATGAATGTGTGTTTTACTTCAGTACTGTTGCTAAAGAAGAGCTTTAAGTACATCTAAAATTATAATTGGAACTAAAAACAAGATCTCATGTTTGAGTAATAATTATTTAAAAAAAGTTAAATGAGAAGAAAAAGGGAAAGTATGTCTTTACAAACTAAGACCATTTAAATTTATAACAAGAGAAGTGCTCTATTTGTAAATTATAGAAAAATGTAGCAGAATAATGGGCATATTGTCATACTGTCTGGAAGCAATCTATATATACATCTTCTCCTTTGTTATTAAGGATATTTTTCTGATTTCGTAGGTATTCAGGTGATTGAAGATGAAGGGAATGCGTATTTATATAGAAAGAGTATACTTCTAAATCTAGGAGGCAGTTATAAGGATCTGCTATGTACAAATTGTATGGCTATTGTAAGTCATGGACTTCGTTCATCTTAGGTTCCTTATTTAAAAAAAACGGAGTGAATTGGGTGTTTTCTATGATTACTTTTAGCTTTTAAATTGTCATGATTTCATTTGTTTTTTTGTTTGAATGTACTTGAGCTGTTGAAGGTACATATGGCTCAATTGCCTGATTGAGAAATTTCTTTTTTTTTTTTTTTTGGAGGATGGACTTACACACAGAGATACACACATATATTGACATGTAGCAACCTTAACTTTTTGTGATGAGTTCCATTGAGAAATTAATAGGAAATGCTTTCTAGATTTAAAACATTTAATTTGAACACAGTTAAATTGTGTATCTTGTGAAATTTTTCCATTTTCTTAAAGGAAAAATAACCCTGTTTATTAAATACCCATGCTTTAAGTACCATATATGACATTCTTAATATGTGCTAGAAACTGTGAAATATGCTTATGTCCTTATATTAAGTACTAGTGACAGTTTTACAAAGTAAATACTATTATTTCTACCTTCCAAATGAGAAAATTGAGATGGAAAGTAGAGATAACTTATCCAATACTCCTTAGCTTGTAAGGAACAGTTTCAAATTTAGGTCTCATTCTTTCCAAACTTGTGAATTTTTTTAAGGTTCTAGCAGTATATTAAATAATAGTCAAATATACCTTGAAGGATTTTCAGATTAATAGGGGAGACAAGAAAGATTAAATATGGTTTAGTAGGAAAATGTCACTGAAATGTCAAAATTATAAAACTACGTTGAGATTGTTCTTAGGCTAGGCAAAAAGCTCAGAAGTGAAAAAGGGTAGATTGGAAAGGGAGGTACAAGAAATCCAGGAAATTGTGACTAGTTCTTAGTAGATGTAGAAACCTTAACTTTGTGAGACTTACTTATTTGAAACTCCAGAGAAGTGGTGTAAGCTAGGAGTGATTCAGATATTACCATTCCAAGCTGTTGTGGGAAGTGATGTCTAAGGAGTTCATCATGATGATAAACAGGAACTTTCACTTGTTTATTCATGATTTTTCTATTCAATAACTTTTATTATATATTTGCCAATATATTACATATTTCAACATTCAGTATTTTGAACACTTCAAATTTTAAATGTGTTCAATATAAATACAACAAAAATAAGTGATTTAATTCCTATCTTCATCATAGTTTAGTGAAAAGGCAGAAAAATAGTCAGTTATTAAAAAAATGTGATGATTCGAACAACACTAGAACAATTACAACAGTAAGAGAAGTTTAGGCCCTTTACTGAACAGGCCCAGTGAACCTATCATTGTATACAAGTGTTTACATATATAATCTTATTTCATCTGGGCAATGGCTCTGTAAGGCAGATATCCACTATACTTGTTTTGTTCATCTGAAAGCTGTCAGTTTGAGAGGTTCAGTGAGCTGCTCAAGGTCATAGAGCTACTGGGTATAAACAGAGTGCAGTAAAAACACAGAGGGACCCTTACCTAGTAAAAAGTCCCCTGGAGTTATTGATAATCCTCCCTGGGACTTAAAGAATGAGAATTAGAAAACATTCTAGAGAAGGAATGGTAGAGAGGGCAAGGAACATAGCAGAGGAGGGGATGGAATTAGAGTTGCATTGACCTGGATGCAGGAGAGATCTTGGATTATATGAGGACTTGCATGCAAACAAGTCAGTGTGGCTGGAAGATTAAGGGCATGTATAAGATCACTGAGAGATGACACGGGAGAGATGAGCAAGTGAATACTCATGAGGGATTAGGTATGCCATGTGAAGGGGTAAGAGTTGTGAGAGACCTCCTATTACCAGTGGCTCAGAATTCTTGATATGGATTTTTTGGGGGGTGGTGGTGTAGATCCTGACCACTATCAGTTCTCTTGGGGCGTGGGGAGATCTCGCTTGATTACTGCCAGTGCACTAGGCCTTTTTATTTCTGTTGGAAACGTCATTCTTTTTGGGTTGCTTTCCTTATCCATATATTTATAGTTAATAAGCAACTGAATTGCTTTTGCCTCAACTCATTCAGATACCTTCTGTTATCATGGTGTCTAACTCCAAAAAACCTGTGTTCTAGCAGTCTTGAACAGAGGGTATAATTTAGAGTCTTCCTAATAATTCAGACTTTAAATGACACCATGCAGAGTGCCAGAGCCTCCCCTTATAGAGACAAATACATTCTCAGAAGGGTGTCAATTAAGGCTGCTGCTGATCCCCAACACTGCCTGCCTACCATGGTTCTGTTTGGAGTTACTCTATAAGAAATCTTGAAGACAGCTAAACCCATCTGTTATGGTTTAGGTATGAGGTGTCCCCAAAAGCTCGTGTAAGATGACATAAGAATATTCTGGGATGAAGTGGTTTAGGTTATGAAAGTTGTGATCTAACTGGTGGATTAATCCACTGATTAATGGATTTAATTAATGGATTTACTGGGTGGTAATTATATGCAGATAGGGTATGGCTGGAGAAGGCTGGCCACTGGGGAAGTGACTTTGGAGGTTTATATTTTGTCCCTGATGGAGCTCACTCTGCTTCCACTTGCCATGTCCTGAGCTAATTTTCTTTGCTATGCTTTTCTGCCATGATGTTCTGCCTTATCTCAGGCCCAGAACTGTGGAATTGGCCAACCATGGACAGAATGTCTGAAACCATGAGCCAAAATAAACTTTTCTTCCCTAATTGTTCTTCTCAGGTCTTTTGGTCACAGTGAAAAAAAAAAAAAAAAAAGGCTGACTAAAACACCATCATACCTCAGTTTCCTGTTTTGCTTGACCACTAACCATATGTTAGTGATCAATCTCTTCTCTCTCTGATAAGAGATTGGTGGTAAATCATGGACTCTGGACTCAACAACAGCCTTAGTTTAAATTTTTCCTTTCCTTCTTATTTGATATATAACAGCAAGTTCTTTAACCTGTAGTTTCCTACTTTATTCATCTGTAAATGGAGATAATAGCAGTACCTACTTCATAATGTTGCAAAAGTTCAGTGTAAATTTCTTAAAATAGTCCCTCATACAGGAGTAAGTGCTCCAAAATTCTATTCAAAATGGATCAAAGACTGAGAAATTAGAGCAGAAACCCTGCAAATACTAGAAGAAAAGGTAGGCCCAACACTTCAACACACTGTCTCAGGAATTGACTTCCTAAAGAAGACCCCCAAAGTGCAAGAAGCAAAAGGAAAAATCAATAAATGGGATGGCATCAAATTGAAAGGCTTCCTTACAGGAAAGGACACAATTAAGAGTGTGAAGAGAGAACCTACAGAATGGGGAAAAAAATCTTTGCCTCCTGTACCTCAGAGTATTAATATCCATGATATACAAAGAACTTAAAAAACTTAACACCAAAAAAAATAACTCAATAAATGGGCAAAAGAACTAAATAGACACTTCTCAGATGAAGAAATACAAATGGTTAACAAATATAGGACAAAATGTTCAACATCTCTAGCAATTAGAGAAATGCAAATTGAAACTATGCTGAGGTTTCACCTCAATCCAGTTAGAATGGCAATAATCAAGAATACAAACAGCCAATGTTGGTGGGCATGTGGGGAAAAGGGTACTCTTATATGTTGTTGTTGGGACTGCAAACTGGCACAATCACTCTGGAAAGCAGTTTGGAGATACCTCAAAAAACTAGGAATAGATCCACCATTTGACCCAGCAATCCCACTTGCTAAAAGCTGCATACTACAGGGATGCAGCCACATCAATGTTCCTACCAGCTCAGTTCACATTCACAAAAGCTAAGCTATGGAACCAATCAAGGTACCCTTCAACTAATGAACAGATGAAGAAATTGTGGCATATACAAACCATTGAGTATTACTCAGCTGCAAGAATAATGATATGTCATTTGCTGCCAAATGGATGAAGCTGGAGGATATCATGTTAAGTGAAATAAGCCAGTCTGAAAAAAACCAAAGGTCTAATGTTCTCTCTGATATGTGGAAGTTAATCTGAAATGAGGAAAAGATTAGAGGGATAGTCAAAGGGGAAGGAAATGGAGGAAGGAGGAATGAAGTTGGGAAATTTAATGGAAGGAATCAGACTTAACTTGCTCATGTCCGTATATGAACATATCATAGTGAATTTCGTATGTATATACACATATATGAAGGGGTCACTAAAAACAAACAACCCCCCCTGGCCATTTAGTAAATAATAGACCAGTTGAGGGAAGAAAAAGGAGAGGGGTGGGGGATATTGGGCACTGAATTACAATAAGTTATACTGCGTGCTTTTACAAAATGTTAATGTTTAATCCTATTGTCAAGTATGTCTAAGAACAACAGAGGGAAGGAGGAAGGGAGGAGAAGAGGAAATCTGGGAACTGAGTTAAAATAAGGTGCACTCCAAGCTTTTATAAGTGTGTCATTTTTTATACTATTTCACATATATAAAAAGTGTTTATCATAGGCATATGAATTATGTCACTACACTTGGGTATATCAGAATAAATATATACCACAGAAAGAGAAGCAAGGGACCAAGGGATGGGAGGAGGGAGATGGGAGAGTGCTGGGGTGGTGGATATTGGCCAAATTATATTGCTATATTGTGTACATTTATGATATGCACAATTATGCACCAATAAAAAGTGCCCAATAAATACAGATTGTTATGACTATTAACTCTCTTCTCCAGTACTTTTACATCCTCAGTGTTGCTCTGTGCTTCTTTTCTGTGATATGACTCTCACTGCTTCTCTCCATACTCTGTTTTCTTCAATACTTTCTGAGGCTCCTATTCCTTATTTAAGACATTCCTTTTATACACTTATGATATTTGAATTAGGTTCCTAGAGCTTCTGTAAAAACTTACTACAACCTCAGTGGATTAAAACAATGGAAATTTATTCTTTCATAGTTCAGGAGACCAGAAGAACATAGTCCTTACAGAAGTTCTATGGAAGAAATCAGTTCCTTGCTTTTTCTGGGCATTCTTTGGCTTGTGATGATTGTTCTAACCTTGGTCTCTGTCTTCTAGTTGCCTTCTTCTCTGTGTCTGTCATAATTCTCTCTGCCTCTTTCTTATAAACACAAATGTGATTGGATCTAGCATCACCCTGATAATCCTAGTTAAGTACCTTCTCTTAAGATCCTTAATGTCATCACATTTACCATATAAAGTAACATTCACTCTTTTGCCATATAAGGTAACATTCAGAGATTCTGGGGATTGGGGTGTGCACTTACTTTTTTGGGGGACTTACTATGCAATCCATTATGTTTATGAGGGCTTCTGTTCTACTTTTTTTTTTCTTACAATGTTGATTCCTGGTTTTGGTGTCAGGATAATGTAAAATCATTGTAGAATGAGTTGGGAGGTTTTTCTTTATCTTCAGTTTTCTAGAAGAGTATCTGTAGTATTGCCGTTATTTCTTAAATCTTTATGGGTAGCTTTTAATTATAAATTCAGTTTCTTTAATAGAGAAAGGACCATTCAGATTCCCCATACGTATTACTTCTTGAATGAGTTTATTAGTTTATATTTTTAAATCTCACTTTTTTTTAACTGTGATCAGTCTAAGGCTTATAAATATCATTGTTTTCCTCGAAGTAGAAACTATTGATTTTATTTTTTTTCTTATTATCACATTTTCTATTTTTTGAGGCTGATCTTTATTCTTTCTTATTTTTTCCTATTTACTTTGATTTTGATTTGCCTTTACCATTCTAATTTTCTAAGATAGGCTCTTGGTGCTATACATTTTTTTCTAAACATCACTCTAACTGTACCTTGCATACTTTGATATTCAGTGTTTTCACTTTCATTCCCTTCAAAATATTTAATTTCTTCTTTTTTTGTTCTTTCTCGACCTATGGGTCATTAGAAGAGTGCTATTTCTTTTCTATATATTTGTGGTTTTTGATAATTCTTTCTGTAATTAATTTCTAATTTAATGTGGCCAGAGAACAGTATCTATATTATTAATTGTTTCAAGTTTATTGAGACTTGTTTTGCGGCAAAAATATAATCTGTTTTGGCAATCAAAAAGGAAAGTGTATTCTGCTATTTTCTAGTGCAGTGTTCCATAAGTGTCAATAATGTCAATGTCCAAGTCTATGTCCTACTGATTTTCAGTCTGTTCTACTGTTATTCTGTGAGTGGTGCTTAATGCTCATTATAAATTGTGGACTTGTCTCTTTATCTTATCAGGTCTTATCAGTTTTGCTTCACATATTGATCTCTGTTTAAGGGGCATAACTATTTAGAACTGTCAAATCCTTTAGATGAATTGACCCTTTTATCATTAATGAAATGATATAATTATATTTTCTTATGAAATATACTTTGTTTTTAGCATATAGTCACTTCAGCTTTCATTTGATTATTGTTGTCAGCATAGTTTTAATAGCTTTTTGCTTTTAGCCTATTTTATTTATATTGGCATTTGCTTTCTTGTAGATAGTTATATTTGGATTTTAATTTCTTTTCTCAATCTGATAAGCTTTTGTTTTTAATTATTATTTTAGAAACTTCATATTTAATGTAATTTTGATATAGTTAGGTTTAAATGTACTATTTTTCTGTTTCCTGTTTCATTTTCTCTTTGCTTATTTTTCTCTTTTTAGGAGTGACTTTATTTTCTACATATATTTTATCTCCTTTGTGTCTTATTAGCTATAATAAGATTATAATAGTTGCTTTAGGGGTTTTAATATGAATCTTTACCACAGTTTACCTTCATTTCATGTAAGAACCTTACAACTATATACTTTATTTCTTAACACCTAGTTTTTGAGCTATTGTTAAGTACTTCTATATTTGTTATAAATCCTATACCACTTTGTATTTTTTTGCTTTAAACACAATTTCATAGTGATAACAATTGAGGAAAAATTATTTTTATCCATATATTGTTTATATGTGGCTCATATTTTGCCTTTCTTTACCATTTCTTATTCTTTTCATTATTTTATATAGATCTAGATTTCTGTCTTATGTCATTTTCCTTAATTATGATAAATCCATAACTTTTTTTGTAATAATGACCTACTGCAAATTATTTCATCTTTTACATGTCTCAAAACATCTTTATTTTGCTTTTGTTGTCAACTTTCATCTTTTAACACTTTGAATATGTTACTACATTGTCTTTCTTAATTTCAGATAACTTTCTCTCCACTTCAGTCACTGACCCCATGTGCTTGGACATTTTTATGCACGGAACAAAATATTCATTGGGCATGTTGTGTGTGCTTGGAACTTTTCTGTATTCTGAGGGTACAGCAATAAACAAAATATATGTAGGCATTCTCCTCATGAAATTTGCAATCAGAATATAGGCATGAAACAATAAATGTAGGTATAATGAGCACTATGAAGGGTGAAACATGTTATAGTCCTGCATGAGGGAGAATTCTAATGTCTCAAACATCTCCTAATGATGTGACCTGTGTTAGTCAGCACTTAATTGCTGTGAACAAAATACTTGACAAGAACAACTTAAAGAAGGAAAAGTTTATTTGGGTTCAGAATTCCAGAGATTTAGTCCATTGGCAGTTGACTCCATTGCTCTGGGCCCAGGGTGAGGCAGAATATGATGGCAGAAGGTCACAACAGTGGAAAGCTGTTCTAGTCATGGCAGCTGGGAAGCTTAGAAGGAGAGGAGAAGGGCCCTCAGGGAAGATGAACCTTTCAGGGCATTCCCCCCAGTGACCCACTCTTTTTCAGCCATATTCCACCTGGCTGTGGTTATTCCATCCATTTAGCTCATTCACATTAGAATTGACTAATTAGGGTATAGTTCTCATAGTCTAATAATTTCACCTTTGAATATTCCTGCATTAATCCAGGAACTTTTGAGGGACTTCTTATGTCCAAACAATAACGTACCCTTTAACCTAAGACTTAAAGAAATAAGTAGGAGTTATCAAAATGAAGTGGAGGTGGTTAGGTAAATCAGGGCATGTACTGTGGAGAAGGATTGCTGGTTTAAAAGCCTTCAGGCAAAATCAAACATACTTGGTTCAAGGAGATGAAAGAAGTGAAAATGGGGGTGAAGAGGAAAAATGGCAGAGAGAGAGAGAAAATGAGAGAATTAAAATAAAGTATGTATGTGGGGGAGGACAGAATGAATATGAAGAAATAAAGGGGAGGGGTCAGATAGAACCTGCTGCTGTCAGCATTTTGGACTTCTTTCTGAAGGGTAACCATAAAGCATTATGTAGTTGTAGATAAGGGGAGTAACATGAGCAGATTTCTATTCTAAAGGTGTGTCTTAGTCAGTTTCCCATTGCTGTGACAAAAATACCTGAAATGATCAAGTTACAAAAAGGAAAGTATTTTGGTGCATGGTTTTCAGAGATTTCAATCCATTGTCACTTGGTTCCATTGCTTTTGGACCTGTGGTGACACCATCATGGTGGAGCACATGGGGTGGAGCAAAGCTGTTCACCTGTGGTTCCTGAAAGCAGAGAGAGAGAGAAAGAGAGAGAGAGAGAGAAAGAGAAAGAGAAAGTGAAAGTAGCCAGGGTCCCAGTATCCCCTTCAAAGGTAGGCCCCAATTACAGCCTTTTTCCAGTAGGCCCCATCTCCTAAAGGTTTTCTCACCTCCCAAGAATGCCACAGATTGGAGACTAAACCTTTACCAGGGGCATTTTAGGGACATTTAAGATGCAAACTATGACAAAAAATGTCTCTGTGGAGAAAAGTTGGTGGGAGTTAACAGGGATAGAAACAGGATGAATAATGTTTACAGCCTAAGAAGCCACAATGGTAGTATATAGGATTGAAATCATGGTGGCTTGGGCTTTATTTATGGTTTTGATTATAGAGCGCTTTAAGAGTAGAATATGTTATTTTAAGGTGAATGCATGGCAGGGGGAGAAGGAGTCAGTTTGCTGCCCAGATTTCAAGTTGATTAGTGATACCATAATGGGAATAGGAATATTGTAGGAAGAGCATGTTTTGGGGAAAGACATGCAGTTTTGAATTATGGGATGGAAGTGCCTATGAAATAATGTTTCTATTTTTGGCAATGCTTCTATTTCATCAACTTGTTTTCAAACCATATGGGTTCATTTTCACACTTAATCATTTTCCTAGAGAACAGTAACACTCTACCCAGGGTCTCTTAAAAAGAGATTTATTAATTCAGTTTGAATTATTTTGTATTTTCAGTATGAACCTTATTCTGAATCTTTTTACCATTTGCTGTATAGTTGTGCCTGTATCTACATGTGGAACTAGATATGCCCAAATTGAATTTTTCCTTTTATAGACTGTGAAATCTTTGTTTGCTCATCTGTAAAATGAAGATAACACTGGTACCTACCACGTGGGGTTTGTTATAAGGACTGATGTCACTATACATGAAGCATTTTAAAGTGATTTGGAATGTAATCAGTAGGGATAGTTTGCAAACTGATACCCTAATTCTGAGTGATACATAATTCTGCAGTCACAGACCCTGAAAACTCTAAAAGCAATTTTTTTTTTCAAGCAAAGTTTGTAGTTCCTATGGAATAAGGCTGTGCTAATAACTAATGTGCTGCTCCATTTAAGGTGTGGGATGTATTTGTTCTTCCAATTGCTGACATCAGAAGAATGATGAGTGTAGTCTGATATTGGTTGACTTTAAGTGATATCAATAGGCAAAATATTGGGGTTGGGGATTTAGCTCAGTGACAGAGCACTTGCCTAGCATGTGCAAGGCCCCAAGTTCTGTCCTCAGCCCTGAAAAAAAAAAGGCAAAATAGTAAGTACAATTTGAGAAAGAAGACAGACAGGAACAAGATAGCAACTGCTTTCTGTTAATGGTTCAATTAACCTATGATGCTGTTTATATATTTTGTTAACTTGAGCTATCTGAAGTTTCAATTATAAACTAACTCAGAGAAATTCAACAAGAATGACAAATTCACTTCTTTGCTGAAGGGAGTATCTTTAGCCATCATTAGGCTTGGGATACAAGATTATTTTCTTGCCTACTCTGAGGACTGTTTTGTTTCTCAGATTGTGTGTGTGTGTGTGTGTGTGTGTGTGTGTGTGTGTGTGTATGTGTATGTGTGCGTGCACTTGTGTTTGTTTTGTGCCCATTTGTTAGAAAAAGATCAGTTTTTAATTGCATATACTATATTTTATCTTCCACTAGACCAAGGATGTTCTTCACTTGTTTACTGTTGTCTAGTGCTTAATGTGTTCAGCACATACCCATACCAAATGTTTAATATTTTTTGATTAAATGTATGACCTGAATGTTCATGAAGGAGATCTCAATCATTTTCTCATTATGTCTTCTTATCTCCCTTACATTAGAAAAGAAATAGAAAATACAGATTATTTGTGAGGCTACTATTAAACATATAATTTCCCTTTCCTACTCCATATAGAATTGCTCTCTGGAGTAGCATTTCCTAATCATGAGAATCCATATTTGCATTCAGCCCGAAGAGATTTGTGAAAACATCTAGTTCAGTTCTCACCATTAACACATTTGAAAATAGAGACCAAGAGAGTTAAAGTGATGCTGCCTCAATTATACAGCCGGTAAATTTATATCCAAGGTTAGAGTCCAGTTCTTTGGATTTCTCACCAAGTGCTTTTCCAGGAAACAACCATGCTTCTAGAGCTGAACTGGGTAATTGTGAATTATGTAGATATGTGGTTAAAGCCACAGCTAAAGGATATTGCATTTTTTGTCATATTTGGAATGTTTCAGAATAGGAGGACTGTGGAATTGAGAACAGAGTAGATAGCTTGAAAAAATGTATTATGAAGGATTTGAGCAAGGCATTTGGCAGTGTCAGTCCAGAGAAAATATATGCATTTCTCCCATAAAATAAATTCCATGGAGAATTATTAGGGGAACATTTTCTCTTTCTCTCTCTCTCTCTTAAATTGGTGTATTATAATTTTACATAGTGAAGGGATTCATTATTACACATTTATACATGCACATGTCATGATAATATAAATTGAATTTTTTTTTTTTCTTTTAAGTTTTGCTAATTCTTGTGGTTGATGACTCTTTGGCTTCCATCCAATGAAGGAGAGGTTTTTTTCCCCCTTAGCACAGTATTGTATTTTTTTTCTCTTTTAAATGCTAAACAAAAAATAAGTGCTTCTAAATTGCTAGGGTTACTTTCTTTGAGAAGATATTTGCAATTGCTTTTCTCTGGAGAATAGTCTTCTAGATGATTCCCTTAGCAATTTGGAGATGGGGGATTCTGGCAACTGATGGATATTTACTTTATCAAAAAGATCTTAATATTTTGAGAAAACTTCACATTTTATCAAGGAAAAAGTAGGACCTGGTGGGTTTTGTACATAATGTTGCCTTTCATTTATTTTTTTCTAACAATTACAAATGGAAATAAGTAACAATCAGACTATTTTGTAGGGTTTATCAGTTCTATTAGCTAATAACAGGTTCTGTTTACCTAACTATAGAAATAACAAATAAATACTGTTATTTCTTGCAATGGGGAATCACTAATCTCTTCACATTCTCCACCTTAATATTATTAAGAAAAATCAAGGTTTTAGGAGTAAAATATCTTCATACAGGGAAGATCACTTATTGGTTTATAGCATTGTACTACTCCTATTCTAGTCAAATAGTAATTTCAGTTATTGTTATTCAGGATATTTGCCTTTTATAATAGAGATTTTAAAATATACAAGAACATGACTGCAAATGGGTTCTTTTGTTCTTAATCTCTTTTAATGAAAGTAAATGAGAGAAATTTGAAGGGTTAAGTTTGAGAATTCTAGAACGTTTACTTGTAAGGAGAGACTTAAGTTCTAATTAGAAAGCCAGGGATGCAGAAGCCCCAGCATATAGTTTATTGATCCCAAAGGAAAAAGTTGAAGTACTCAGTGGGGAGCACTTGGACATTTTATTGCATGCTTCCTGGTGGCAGGCCAGGACAAAATGGAGGGTCTCACCATGAGAAGGTGAAATATACATAGGATAGATTGCATGCCAACTGTGCATATGGATTTTCTCAGATGTTTTTGAGCACCAGTTTCCTTCACACCCAAGCTTGTTCTGCTTTGATCCCCACCTAAAAACTAGAGACAAGGGAGGTGGCCAGTTTCCCCTGCTCTTTATACCCTCCCTAACACATTCTTGGAAGTCCTTCTTAGTGAACTTTCAGAAATAAGGCTTCCTCGGCACTGAATTGGGTTTACCTCAATAGTAGCTTAATAAGTATTTGATAAAAACAGATAAAAAACTAATTCATAGGGTTAATATGTGATCACCATATCCCAATAAAGATGAAAGCAAATATCATTAAATAAAATTCTGGAAGGAATTTTATTTGAGATTCACAGGAGTAATTAAAGTGTAACTTATTTGGTTTTCATTAAAACTATGTTTGTAACTAATTTATTTCCCCAGATACTCAGTCAGTTGTTATGTTACAATGTTAATGTTTCTCTTTACAATTGCAATTATTATAGTTTTGATCTTGGAAAAGTTGATTAAAATATATTCTTAATTTACCTATCTAAATTCTATTGCTAAGGCACATTTAATACATGACTTATGTATATATGTTCAATTCATTAATGACAGATAATTTCCTTTATATTATGTATTAGTAGAAAAATATTTTAAAGAGTCAAGTTACCACAAAATTATAAGGGCAAATTTATGGAATTAGGTGAGAACATTTACTTTGCCATATTCCTAGACTTTTAAATGTTAATTTCTGAACTACTATATTCATGTGCTCTGATTATTAATCAAGAAATATTTTATATCTTTACCACTTAAATACTGTTTATGTATGTGCTAATTAATTTCAGATTCTTATCTGGATATAATAAAGTAGAAATTGACTCTGTTTTCCTCTCAGTCCTTATTCTCAAAAGGATAGACTAAATTTCAAGGGCATCATTGAGACACAGTGGAGAGGAGACTTGGTGTGGAAACTTTCTCTAGGAGCAGCCAGATGAAAGATGGATTCTGACACTTCACTATGTTCTAAGTCCAGTCTCCCTCTACCGGGATAACACAACTCAAGCTCATTAACTTGGAGCTTTTCTGTTAAATTGTGGCTGTTTTGAACAAGTCAAACATCTTCAAGGCCTATCATTGCTACCGTTACTGAAGTCTGAAGGGGACTGCTGTCAACAGGTAGTGTCAAACATGAAGCTGGAAATAGATGCACTCAAATCCATCAGTCCTCTCAGCTCACTAACTGGTTTGTTGCTCTGGTAATTTCATTGATTTATCAATATTGAGAACTTATACTTAATAAAGTTGAATATTTTAGATCCATTTATATTGTTGACTTGAAGAATTACATCCACATATGTATGATAAAATATCTACAGTAAGAATTCAGAAAAAAAGAATCTCTTGGGCAAGTTTTCTCTGCAGTAATTAAGAGTTTCCAGAATTTTTGCACAGAAGGGGCTAAATTTTCTTGAATTTAAGTAAGGCAAGGGAGCTATCTGATGATATCAAACAACATGATACATGTAGTCATAACCTTGCATTTTTTTATACTTGGCTTTTGCAGCTCTACTTCCAGGAAGATTTTTCAGATACAGAAACTCATTTGAGGCTTTGATTTTGGGTAGATTTTATAGGGCAATTGTATATAGAGCAGATCTCTTTACTCTTTTGAGGTGAGTGTTCCTGATAGAATTGTCTTGCCATAGTGTGTGTCTGTTTTATTGTCACCCTGTTTTTTTTATTTTTTATTTTTGAACAACCTTACAAGATTTTAACAAAATAACATAAAATGTGTACATATTCTGGATATTGCAATTATCCCCAGGAGTGCCCCCCCAATTACCCTCCCTTATCCCACCCTTCTCCTTCCCACTATAACTCTAAAAAGTATTAGGTTGTAAAACATTACATCTTATCTGGATTTAACTCATGCTACTCGACCAACTTTCTCATTGTCCAGGGTCTAGTCCCCACCTCCACAGATGAGTGGAGACAATCGACCCTTAGATCTCTGGATTAAGCTGATTTTACTCATCATGATCTCTTCCATAGCCATCCATTTACCTTCGAAGGCCGCAATATCATTGTTTCTAATTGCTGTGTAATATTCCATGGTATAAATGTACCACAGTTTTTGGATCCATTCTTCCAGTGAGGGACACCGGGGTTGTTTCCATAGCCTAGCCATAGTAAATTGTGCTGCTATGAACATCTATATTGCTGTGTCACTGTAATGTGCTGATTCTAAGTCCCTTGGAAAGATACCCAGGAGTGGAATAGCAGGGTCGTATGGTGGACTCATCCCTAATTTTTTAAGGATTCTCCATCCTGCTTTCCAGAGGGGCTGTACCAGTCTGCAGCTCCACCAACAGTGTGTTAGTGTGCCTATCTCTCCACAACCCCTCCAGCATTTATTATTGTTTATTTTCTTCATCTTTGCCATTCTAACTGGTGTGAGGTGATACCTTAATGTGGTTTTCATTTGCATTTCTCTGATTACTAATGATTTAGAGCACTTTCTCATGTATTCATTGCCTTGATCAATGTCCTCTAGTGAGAAGTCTCTATTTAGCTCTTTGGCCCATTTATCAATTGGGCTGTTGGTGTTTTTGTAGTTGACATTTTTGAGGATATTGTAGATTCTGGATATGAGACCCTTGTCTGAGGAATCATAGTCCATGATTCT
>PVKS010013811.1:0-49868 GCA_004027875.1 Aplodontia rufa | reverse complement strand
GATTCCAGACACCATGGTGGGCAGTGAAGATGCATTAGAGAAAAACAGATGTTTGATTCTCAGCTCTCACTAAGAGCTCCAATTTCAACCTGATTCCTCTAACTATGCCCCTTGAGTCTTGAATATTTCAGTGCCCCAGTGCCCCTTGGTCCACTACCTGGCATTGACCATTAGGTGAGCATCCCAGACAAGCTGACCCTTATTCTCAGTTCAGGGCATAGAGAAGCTCTGTGCATTGTAAGTGCCTCGGTCCTGGTTTGGCACTTCATCTTCCCCGTACAGCCTACTGCCTCTTCTTGGTCATGGCAGCTGCTTTAATGTGTTTGTAATTGCTTAATGCCTATAATTGCTAAGTGGCCAATGATTAATGATGAAGGAATCTATTTCTCTTTCTTCTATTTTTTCTTTGGTTATTTTTATTTCTACTCTTAATGACTACATAAATCTGTACCATTCAAGGACATTAGAAATGAATCTCTTTGGTACCACTCATTCCCTTTCCATATGCAAACTGAGGATAGAGGGACGTTTCCAAATAATCCACACTGAGTTCTCTACATCAGAATTTCTAACAAATCTGTACAAAATTCTTCACTATAAAGGAGATGCTTGGAAAGGATTTCAGTAAGGACTCCTTTCCCCCATTTCCATTATGATCTAATATTACATCAATTGATTTATTCAGGCAAATGTATGAACACATTGACACTGAGTCAAGCCATCTGAAATATAACTTCCTCCACATGGAACAGTAATGAAAACCATGAAGATATCACCACACATATTAAAAAGTCTCCTCTTGGCAGGGTACTGAAAGGGAGAAAATTGTCCACAAAATTAAAAATGGAGAAAAATGCTGCTTTTTATAATTGCAAGGATTATCCAGTCATGGAATTCAGTGGTTTTTCTGACACACTGAGCCAGGAATTATTGGAATAGTACATCTCCTTTTAATCTACCAAATTGAAAAATAATACTTGTTCAACACTAATCATAACTAATAAAAATGAAATCAGATAATATACATGGAAATGCATTGAAATGCTTCAAGCACTATCTATATTTAAAAGAAAGTAATGATGTAGGTAGTTGTACTAGTCCTAGTGAATGGAAGTATGGCAGTTTTTCTCATAGGGTTTCTTGGTTTAGGACCTACAGAGCAATTCTCCTAGAAGTCCCTTGGAGAGTGAGCAGAGTATGAGTTAGTTTTGTTGTTAAATAATCTTAGGAAAAAACTAAGTATAATATATACCCTTCAGAATTTAAAGATGCACATTAGCCATTCAAGGTGTGGTATAACCCTACCAAAAAGTAATCTATTTAATTTTAATAATTCAGACTTTATGAAATATAAATTGATATGAAATATTTTTCTGCATAACAAATGTTAATATTCCAAGATTCTAAAGTCCAACAAAATATTGTTATTATCCAGAGGAAATTGCACGCTTGCCTCAACCAAATGCTCACTGTAATTGGCCAACTTATTCCTCTCATAAGACCTCAAACTCTTGCCTATATTAACAGCATGAAAGGTGGGATTCTTAATTTATAGTACAACACTGACACTGGCATCCCCTTCAAAAATTAAGACCTATTATTTGGGACCCCCCTTTTTAAGTCCTACAATTTACCATTTTTAACACACACACCTCTACTATTTTTGCTACAAAGAATGATAATCAGAAGGAAATATATTCATAGATTTATTGGTGTGTGACCTACAGAATCTCAAAGTGGAAATAAATTAAAATATATCTATTAGTGTGGTTAGCCCTATGCTAGCGCATTAAGTAACACAGAGTTTTCTGCTTTCAAGGAACTCAGTCTTCTTGAGTTCTTAATTTGGGAAATTTATGACCTTCAAGGCAAAAATAAGGATAAAATAACACAAACTAAAATAATAATTAATATTCATTTATATAAATATAAACATGAGTTATCTTCAGAAATGTCGCCAACAGTAATAAACCCTCCTAGTCTAAACACAAAGAAAGTGGCGAATGGAAAAACTCATCCCGTATTGAACAATGTTTTTCTATTACCACCTGGCCAGATGCAGTCCTTCTCTGATAATAAACCCATCACAGAAAATCTAATTAAAAAGAAATTCCAGAAATTATACAAAATGCCTAGTCAAGAAAAGAGAGTATTTATTTTCCAAAAATGCTCTACAATCCAAAGATATGTGTTCACTACCTACTCTATTCTTGGCTTAGTTTCAGGGAAAGGAAAGAACCATGAAATTCAGAAGGAAAAAAAGTGAGCATATGATTAAGACAGATAGACAGCAAAAATAAAATGTATAAATAAGAGAAGTATCAATTTTCCTGGGAGGTTCAGAAAACATTTGCTAAAGAAGGTAGTATTGATATGATAAAGGATTTGAGCAGTGTCCATGCGTGGACCCAGCAACAGGAGCTCCATTAGCCACCACACAGAAGATGAAAAGTGGTAGGAAAGACATTGTGAAAACAGACAGTGTCCCTGACTCAAGCATAAGACATGTAAATGAGACTGGAAAGAAACACTGGGCTCAAACTTTGGAAATGGACCTTCAATACCAAAATTCAAATGTGGGTTTTTCTGTAAATAATGTAGCACCATCAATGGTGCATGAACAAGAACATGAGGTCAACATAGCTGGGTGTGAGCTGATTGCTGTGGAGGAACATGCAAGATGATCTGGAGATGGGACATGACAGCCTGAGGCCAGGGTACCTGTAAGATGCCCCACCTCAAATCCAAGTCCTTTGTGAAAATCTCAGGTTGTGTAACTCTGAGGGGGAATTGAATTTATTAAATCGAACATGAGATGAATTCTAGTAGGAATTTAAGGGAATAAACCATGAGTAGAAGGGATTGAGAATAAAAGATAAAGCAGGGTTGAAGAATTACTCGCCAAGAGAAGGCTAGGATTAAGACAATTCCCATGTTGTAAGCAGGTTCTCAGCACGTAACAGCAATAAACTATAGTTTTCTACTACCCTAGAAGGCTTTGATTTTCCCACTCCTGAGCAAAAAAGAAAAGAAAAGAAAAAAATCCTGAGCTATATTGCTCCCCATTGCACTGATCCCATGAGAGAAGAATATCTACAATGAAACTGTAATAGGAAAAAGGTTGGCATGACTTTAGATAGGCATTGGTTACAAGGACGGTAACAGAAAAAAAGTTCAGAGGCCTAACTGGGAAACTATAAAGAGCTACAATAATTTAGTCCATAGCAAAAAGGGCAATTAGCCGGATGCAGTGGCACATGTCATAATCCCAGCATCTTGGGAGTCTGAGACAGGAGGCTTGCAAGTTTGAGGCCAGCCTCAACAATTTAATGAAGTCCTAAGCAACTTGGTAGAACCCCATCTCAAAATGAAAAAAAGTAAAAAAAAAGGCTGGGGATATAGCTCAGTGGTAAATTATCCCCACCAAAAGAAAGGCAATTGAATTTGCCAAATTAAATAAATAAAGGGGTACAGTAATAGGGAGAAAGAGCAGATTAGAGTGGGAATAGAAAGTTTCTTAGGTAATCAAACCAATTTATTTGATCATCAAGTACATTTGGCTCATTAGAGAGAATTTTCAGAAACCAGTTGTCTGTGTGGTTTGGTTATATTTCCATCAATTATAGGAAAATTATTATTTGATTCTGAGGAAGAAAGTTAAAAAGCTAATGGCTGAGCCTGGGAGACTTCTGCCACATTATGAAACTCATGCAATGGTGACAGGTAAGTGACAACAGTACATCTCCACCTTTTAGGATTCTGTATCAAAAATACGGTCAAAGTTGAATTTTAGGATGCACCCCCTTGTAGCAAACACTGGACTACTATATTATGAATTCTTACTTCCATGCATAAAATTAAGCATGTGTTGTCATTGAATATTGGGTTGACTTCATGAGCATCCACCAACTGGCAACAAGCAGGCATCTGAGAAGTGGAAGGAACTTTAGAGAATGTCTAAGTTTCCTTCTTTTACAAATACAGGCACTAAGTCCAAAAAGCATAAAATATCTGCCCCAAGTTTCCATGGGTAGTTCATGGCAGAGCTGGGACCAGACTCCAGATATTCTGACTCGCTGTCCAGTGCGCTTTCCAAAACTGATGGAAGTTGTTCAGCAGTCATCTGCAGAATGACTGGGCCAACAGGAAAACAGTGCCTTACAAAATCCAATAGTCTTTTGGAATGCATGAGAGGTATGCTTTTCTTTTGTACTATAAAGCAATTGTGATTTTTGTAAATAAAACCTTATTTTATTTATTTTTTTATTTTTTATTTTTATTAGTTGAATATGGAGTTACAACTGAGGGGCAATAATCATTATAAACCAATCAAGAACAAATTTATATTTACATAGTTAGCTAAGATTGATGCTATGTCATGGATGCCCCCCTTGGGTTCCCCATGGTTCTATGATAAAACCCTATTTTAAATACCCTAGGAGAGTTGGCAATTTTAAGGGAATTATAGGTCAGGATCATATTTGGTGATGCTCAGGCTAACTAACTGATGGATCATTTGATTGATGGACAGCAGCTTTTTTATACTGCATTTCAAATGGTCAGATTTGCTTGAAGCAAGGACACCTGTCTATGATTCTTGCTTAAACTAAAAGCCAACCTCATTTGTATCTTGAAGCACTTAGGAGAAACAGGAAGAACCATAACTTAAAATTTACCAAGGACAACACATACAAATAATTGGAAGTTAGCTATTTGAGAATACAGATGTGAATGTGCAGCTTTTAGAGGCAGATGCCACTGTTTTTCAAGTTCAGATCCCTTAAAAACTCAAGTATTTAAAAGACTGGGCTCCTCTTATACACAGAATAGACATCACCCATCATCCTTCACATTTATCTCATATGTCAACCTGATCACACCCTCTAGAGCCCTGTCTTCTAATATCCTTCTTAGAATCACACAGGTCACTATTCAGGAGCCTGGACAAGAGCCTTCTCTGGTTCTGCCACCTTGCTCAGGCCCCAGGTCTGCAGAACACAGATATTTAGTTCCGTTTCTAACTGTGCTGATACCTTAGAACATGCAAACAAGCATTTATTTTTCCCAAAGTTACAATAAAGACCCTATATTCAAAAAGATGAAATTTTAATGTCACTTCTATCATGTCATTCAACTGCTTGGAAATCTTTGTTGACTCTTTATTGCCTAGAATATAGTTCAGTAGGTACAGGTGACTTTAAGGCCTTCCACAGGCTGATGTCACCTCTCTTTCCTACTCCTTAGCCTCATTGTTCTACCACAGGGACACTTTTATTCAGCAATAGAGCTAATTCATCACCTCCTGACTATTGCTGTGCCTTCCCCGGGTGTGTACATTTCTCCCCTCCTCACCTGCTGTGCACTACATCGTCACTCTCCTGTCAAGACGCTATCTTGCGTGACCCAGCTCAGATGCCACTTCCTACCTAAAGTGTCTGAACTACTTAATTAATAGGATTTCATGATTTTTTCCTCCTCCACAATAACAAATATATGCTCTTGCTTTTCTCCGCTTTAAATGCTTCCGTACTGGCTGGTATCCATTCTGCATAAATATTTGCAAATTGTGAATAATCCCTGCTTCCCCCTCCAAAAAGGGTTTACCTTTGCAAAGGGCTTGAAAATAAGATCATCATCTGCTAGGTCATCCCCAGCTGGTATTAACATCCACACAATGGAAAGTTCAGAGTATCTACTATGTTGTCATTGGATTCCTTTCTTTTCACCAAACCAGGTCTTCTCAACCCTCAGTTACCTTTGGAGAGACTTTAGGAAGGGCACACCAGAGTCAGCACAAAGACCACATTCCTGAATTCCCAACGTGTTGCCCAGATCTGCTACTGAATCAGATTCAGGCAAGTGTGAACTGGAGAAATGAACTAATCATTAGCTCCATCCAAACAAAATGAAAGGAGGGCTTTTGTTATGTTGGCTGGATAGTCAGGTTTGAAATAAGGGAGTGAAGGAGGGAAAAGAGGAAGAAATCACAGCCTACAGCTGTCAATTGCCTTCTCTTTCAGTGTACTTTTCTTGTCTTTCTTTCTTTTTTTCTATTTCTCCCAACTATGTGATGGAACTGGAATGTTTGGAAGGCAGTAAATTAAATAAGAATTGAAAAGAAGATTTGCTGTAGCCCAAAGTGGATGTTTACTAACATACTTTGTCACCCAGTCCTTCCTCTGTCTGGGTCTTCATTTGTTTGCCCAGACCACACTTCTTTGCTAAATTAAGAAGTACCAGAGTTGGAACCCTGCTTGGAAAGTCACATTTGACTTCAGAGTTCAGTCACAGAACACACGAGCCCTGTTTCCAGGTTCAGTAACCTGGCTTCTTCAAGTCGTAGATTTTACTCAATGAATTTGAACACAACCTCAAAAGACATGCTATTTGAGGAGAAAGTTTAGTGCAGACGGACTCAAATCAGATAGAAAATGGTAAGAAAACTTAATGTGAAAGTTGTAGCTTTCTAAGTGCTCAGCAATTCTTTTCTTCATTCGTTAGATGAGCAAGCGCTGGCTGTTTTCTGGGCAGTGCTCACTGGTGTCACTCACTCACTTAGTCACACTGCTCAATTTTCATATATTGAGCTTTTATGCACTTCTAGCCAGTAAACCTGTAGTTATAACCTGTTACAGCCAAAAATTTTACTGAATGTAAGTTGAATGTAAGAGACAGAAAAAAAGTTACCAATAGTACAACTAAGAAGCAGTATCACAAAACATCGTAAATAAATCTAAATAACTATTTTAATGTCAAATTTCTGTTTGTGATAAAAATCTTCAAGTTTTCATTTCATCTATCATTAACCTTCCCTTACATCCCCATCACATGGGATTTCTACTTTATTGACTTCCAGGTGTATTTAATTGAAATTGAGAATGAGCTTCTTTACAAAGGAATCAATTGTGTTTTGGGGCTCTAGAGGCAGGCAAATGGTACTAAGTCTATAAAAAAACTAAGACCAGTGTAAGCTTAACACATATGGTGGCAACTATGATTATTATTTGAATGGCACTACTGGGTATTTTTTTAAACGTATATTTTTTATTGATTTTTTTAAAGAGAGGGACAATGAGAGAGAGAGAAAGACAGAATCAATTTTTTATTTAGTTTTTCATGGACTTTCATTGCTTAGACACTTCATTGTGTACATGGTGCTGGGGTTTGAACCCGAGTACTCAAACATGCAAGGCAAGCGCCATAACCGCTGAGCCACCGCTCCAGCCCACTACTGGGTATTTTCCTAAACGTTTCTTTTAAAATCTTGCATACTTGTGGACCTTTTCTAAACCAATGGTTCTTAAGGAGAGGAGGGGAATTTGTCTGAGTCATTTAGCGAAGTCAAGAGTTTTTTTTTTTTTAATTTCAACTTAACAGGAGGATACAGAGTGAGTAGTGGTACTGGCATCTGATGGGTAGAGGCCAGGAATGCTGCTCAAACTTCTCGAATGCACAGGAGAGGTCTCCACAGCAAAGAATTATTTGGCTCCAAATGTCAGTAATATAGTTTTTGACAAACCCTGCTCTTCAACCATCAGTTTTCCTTCTCCTGGTGCCTGGTATCACCCAGACATCCAGACCTAACCTGGGATCAAACTAGGTGTTCTGTAAAACACCCTGGTGCACTAAGGAGTACAGGAGGCTTTCAAGCTCACTAGCTGTGTGGCTCCACCTCTGTTAGCTTGAGCTAGCTGTTTAACCCCTTTGAGGTCCCTTCCAATAAAAAAGTCTGCATAATATGGATCATAATTACCTCATACAGTTGCAGTAAGCACTCATCTATATATATGTATAATGTGTATGTGTATGTATGTATATGTGTGTGTGTGTGTGTGTATATATATTCAGTAAAAGTTATTCCTTATTCTTTCCAGCCTAAGCATTCTTCCCCCTGCTTCTCCTTTCCTCATCTCAATACCCCCACCCCTGAGTCTCAAGTTTTCTCCCTTAAAACGCTTTGATTCCTTCGGTGGCAAAAATCAGACTGGGACTGGGAAGTGAGTCACCACTCAGCAGCGAAAGAAGCTTGTTTTTCTTTCTCTGAGTACATTTCTTAATAATTTCAGCCTGGTCCTTCAGCGCTCGCTGGTTGAATCCTCCCTGAATGTTTAAGACCCACGAAGAAAGGGCTGTGACACCAAGATGTTTTGTTTTCCAATTACTGGGAAAGAGAGTTTTTTAAATCCCGAAAGTAACCAGAGGGCAGAGAGCCCTGAAACCCTATGTTACATAAGCAGAGGTTGGAGGAAAGGGCTGCTTCCTCTCCACAAGCCAGTCTCCGCTGATATACCTTAACAGCACAAATCTCAAGAAGGGCCCTGGGTGCCCCACACACGGGAGCAAATACGCCTTGGCTGGACTGGTGAGGGATGGTGCTGGGTCTTGCTGGCGGGCGGTACAGCCCCGCTGCGGACGCGAGCAGGGGCTCAGCCGGATCCCCTCTCCTCCAGGTCCCCTGAGCCCATCCAGCACCTAGTGCCTCCAGGACGCCGTTTTCCCCCCTCCTTTGCCTGGCTTATGAACCTTTCCGTTTGCCTGAACCGTTATTTAGCTTTCAAATTCACAGAAAATACCTTTAGTATTAACTGTCACCCATAACTCCCCCCCGCCCGAATGTCACTCAAAGCCGGAGAATAATTCAAATCCCATTTTCTTCCAGGTCTTGCCTCTGGGTTTCTCTGAGTCTCTGTTCCTCTACCTCCCTCCTCTCTCCCTGGGATCCTCTCTCCCTCCTCCCACTCCTCCACTTGTCCCCCATTCATTTCCTCCCCAATTTTTCCCCATCTGTGGTCTAGATCTCTATTTCTCTCCCTCCCTCTCCTGCCCGTTTCCACTCCTTCCTCCTCCCCTCACCCATCCCAGTCTCTCCTCCCTCTAGCAGGCGATCGACTCTGCCCTCTCCGCCCCTCCCCAGAGAAGTGTCCAGCTCCTCCCGGGGCTGCCCGCCCGCCGCCGCTCCTTCCCTGCCCACCTACTATGAGGAGCAGCTCCTCCCACCTGCCCATAAAAGCCAAGTGCATGTTACCAGCAGCGGATCAGAGCACTTCCCTGGTCCTCTCCGTGGGAGCCCAGGAGCCTGCACCCCTGATCTTAGGAGCTCAAGGTAAGACACTTCTGCAGGCAGCGGACCTATTAGGGGTTGCTTGGGGAAATAAGTCAGGTCAGGGCAATGGGCTTACTTGCTGTTTGGTTAGTGTTAATTCTTATGGATGCCCCCATCAGCTTCTAGTTGCTAGTTGTAGCAACTGGTTTGAAAACAAACTTCTGTTTGAACAGTAAAATAAAACTCCTTTTCCGCAGAAACAGCAGCACAAATATTACAAAATCCTTTTCTGTTTTTAAATCCGTTTCCCCCCTCAGCAACTAACTGTTGCTGAGGTTAAAATGTATCTGTTTCGGGTAATACTGACGTTTTTCATTGTAAATATTTCACATATCAGCAGGGGCAAAGAAAACATTGTCCCATTGTCAAAAATGTACTTTAAAAGAATACAATTACCTTCCTAAAAATAGCACAGTCAAAAGGCCTGCTAACAATTTTGCCATGTTTTCCAACCCCCCCACCCAAGACAGCTTCTGTGTGTCCTTTAAAAAAATATCTTTCCAGGTTTAAGTACTAGGAAAAAATGATGCAAACGGGTGCCCTTTGCACAGGGACAGTAATCAGGTGTCTGGTAGATAGGAAAGAACAAATCCAAATTTACAAGCTGGGGCAGAATGAGCTCTCACAAAGCTGTCTTTTCACCATGTCCTAATATGAAAATTGTGTTGGGATGAAGAAAGTATATAAAAGAACTTCATGAATTTCTATACACACACCTAAACATAAAGCGTTTCAATATGTTTCTCAGTAAGAGCAAAATATAGGTCAGATTATACAATACTTTTGTTTACACCAGACTGTTATAAAGAAAGATCAGCTGGAGGTACTTTGAAAGTTTTAATCCTTCTCACCACCCCTCTTCCTTCATCCAGCAAATTAAAACCTACCTGATCAGTGGCTGAGTCTCACAACTATTTGGTGTTTAAGCTAACCCACTTGAAAAAAAGAAAGAAAACAAGAAAAGGAAAGAAAAAAAAAAGGATCTGTTCTCTGAGGTAGGAGTGTTGTGCACCTGTGAGAGAAAACCACAGTTCACCGCTACTTCTGTAAAAAGCAAGATTCTTGGTCCATGCAGTTTGCCATCAAAATCTGTGGGTTGTGTGGGATGAAACTCTCTCATGTGGGAGAAAAACCCTCTTCAAATGTTTCCTCTGGGGAATTGCACAAGACCGCTTAGAGAAGGCAAACTGAAGCTGCCAGTCAGGAAACCAAACCACTATTTTGGCCCTTAAGTTTCTTAAAGTAAGAAACCATTCCTTTTTCTTTTTTGGGTGTTGGTTTATATTGTTTCATGGGAAAAGGAAAAACTCACCAAAGCTGTACAAAATTTTTCTCTTAAAGAAACTAGAAATCATTCTAAGACATCCGAGGAAGGGCCTTTCGAAGGACTTCTTGTCTTTTGCGTATCAAAGAAATAACAAAGATATTTTAAAATTCTATTCCAGATAGAAAGGAAGGGTTTTGATACTATAATTCAAATGAAAGAATTATATGTAAAACTTTCTGTCATGTTAAATTTTTTTCCATTGGAAAAATTATTGCAAGGAGTGTGGTTTTAAGAAAATGATATAAAATTGCTATTGAGCATATTCAAATACCTTTCATCTCAAGCCACAGTGCAGATGACTTGCTTTATATCTGATGTAACTGGCTAATCAGCATTGACAAGAGCACAGGTATGGGACCAGGCCCAATCAAGTGTGTGGTACCTCCAAGTTTATTCCTCATTGATGGCAGTGCCTGACCCCTGCCATCACACGGAGGAACATACACTGCTTCATTCACTAGATTCCTTGAGTGAAGTTATCTTTTCCAAGATAGGAGTGAATATTCCCTGTGTAAAAGAGCTCCCTGTTATTCCTAAATTTGGGGATGAAAAGCATTCTCTGGGGGTTTGCTTCTGCTTTTCCTGGCAGTTATTCCACTGGACCAGCTATGAACTGTTTAACAGTAACTAACTGCCTTCCCTATGTGCCATCAGGTTCAACACCCTAAATAACTGAGTGAGATCATCTTAGGTTGCTGATGATCTAACCCTCCCAGGGGCCGTTACCAGTCAAAGTGATTCCTTCCATAGGGTACATATCAAGCAAGTTGGCACTTCCTTTCTTAAATTTTTAGAAAACTCAGTGGTGAGATTTCATAGAAATCCCATTGCCCGTTCTGACCAGGATGTAGTAACAAGGGTTTTTTTTTTGTTTTTTTTGTTTTGTTTTGTTTTTTTTTGCCTTTCCTGAGTCAGAGTCTTGGCTGTACCTACCCAACACCATTGCAGCAGGCTTTGATTGACTTCTTAACAGTTCTCTGAAAGAGAGAAAATAAGTGGCTGTCCCTTTCAGGAGAGACACAGAGAGGGTATTCTGCTGATTTCCAGAGCCTGCTATACCTAGGGAAGCAGACATTTTAGATACTCTACTATTAAAAGTACAATATATGTTTTCTCCATGATCAAAAAGCATATGCTACTTTATTTCCATTTGCAAAGCAAAAAAAAAAATCAAAGATGGGGGGTGGGAATGAATAAGGATTTAAGAGTGAACCTGGGGAAATCACAAAAACAAGTCAGGATCTCTTTTATAAAACATGACTCTTGCTGCCTTTGTTTATGTGGGGTCTGAGGGGATACAGAAGAACAAAATCCACTCTACTTCTTTGATTTTTTTGTTTTGTACCAAAGGGAGTATTGCTGCTAATAAATTAAGATCTGTCTCTACCATGTCTTTCTTCTTAGTCTTCCCTTCTTTAACCAAATTAAATAGCTTAGTCCTAGAGACCAAAATGACTTCAGGTCAGCCTCATATTAAAACCCACAAGAATTTGCCAGTTATGATTTTAAAAAAGCTAAATTATGGGCATGAATCCCTCAAACATATTTTTAACTAATGGGTAGGTCATACCAGCAGAACCAATCTCAGTCTCCTGGAGGGTACAATGTTGGGTGACTCTTTGCAAGTTAGAAACAGCAATTTACTCCTTCTTTTCCAGGGCCACCTACCCTGGTATGGGTGATTGCAGAGTGATTAAGACATAAACATGATTCCCAACCTCTGCTACTCCAAGGGACCACTGAGAAATAGGTCATTCTGCAGGTCCATATTATCTTTCTTGTCTTCAGCCTTCTCCCGACAAACATGTATGTACATAATGTCAGGAGGGTGATTGATCTTGAGACTTTGGAAAGCAGTCTTGTGTGTCAGAGGTACATGGTTCTAACTTCTGAGAACAAAAGCAGAGGAGATGAAGACCTTAAAGGGACAAAGAATGCCTTTTGGAATTTAGAGAATCTTTCTTTTTAGCATTGTGTGAAAAGGATCTCTCACTACCTACCCCATCTAGGAAAGAGGGATGGAAAGGGGGAGAAAGAAGAAAGAAATGAAGAGGCTTACAATTTGTTGCCAAATGCTAAGAATATAATGAGAAAGCTCTCCCAAGGACCTGGCAGTCATTAACAGCTGTTCACACCCCATAGTACTAAATTATAACTTTGCTAACTCCACTTTACTAGAAAGCCAAGCAAGAGTGAAGAATGAGAGAGAGTTAACCACATTTCAGCACCAACAGGCTAGTCAGAGATTCTGCTATCAGTAACTATTTGCTGTTTGAGGAAGGTTCTTTTTAGTCTTTCCTCAAACAAATAGATTTCCAGGAAGGCAGTTCACAAGGGAGTCATACAACCAACCAGAATTTGTACAACCTAGAAGCCTTGTGTATATAGATCCACCAAGGCAGTGAAATTGCATTAGATGAAAGTGAAGTAAATGAAACAAAAACGTTCCCCAAAGCTAATCATAATCACCTAAACTAATGAATTTTAATTCTTGATGTCCAATAGGAGTGACAACTGAAGCTGGTAAAGTGACATATTAAAAGATGCTGATGATTCATCTTCAGCATCCTTTATTTGGGGCTCAATTCCATTTCCCTTCCTGGAAAACAAAAACTGGCCTTTCTCCACTTCTCAGGATTTGCAGATGTAGTCACAGCAGCTCTGTGCCACAGCCTTTGTTTTTTCAGTGGAAGAAATCTTTTCAATTCTTATAGATCAAGTTTTTGGAGTACCACTCATACTTGTGGCTTTTCTCATTACCCAAAGTCTCCGCAGACTTCTCTTAAATAGTATATAAATTTTCACTCCATCAAATAAAACGGTTTCACATTTTTTTTCTAAACCTTAATTCATATTCCTAGAAGAAAGGTCATTTAGAATTGCTCCTTGCCTCCAGTAAATTCTTTGAAATGAGGTTTCTATAGAAGCACTTTTTTTTAAATCCAGTATCTATTCTAACTTCTGGGGGATTAAAAAGAACTCAGAGAATCCAAAACATAAAGGCTGGGAGGAACTTTGGAGCCGATTTAAACTAATAGTTGATTTTACAGATGGGAAAAGTCAGAAAGGTTGATGTCTTTGCCAAGGTCATTCAGATGCATCTCGAAGAATCAAGCAGGGGTAAAGTAGCGAGACTCTGCAGTCAGTGCTCCATCCTGAATAACTAATGATATGTCTCCTCACACCGTGTGAATCTAAGGTGCCTCTGACTATGCTGAGCATTATGTAGGGACTCAACACATATGGTTCTCAGAAACCATATCTTGGTAGAGGTATAGGCTGCAGCTATACCTCTGCTACAGAATGTCTAGGAAATATTGATACCAAGGCTTATGAGAAGTGAAGTCACCCATCAGCACCATCACAGGAACCTTGGATGTGTTTCCCTATTCCACAAACTGGTACATAGTTGCTGGGTAAATCTGGTGAGTGGGAGAAATTATGAAAATTTTTATTAATTTTTTTTTTAAAAGCTACATTTAAAATCAATTTTCCTATTTCTTTCCATAATAATCTCTATACAAAGTCAATAGGGACAGATAAGGACTCAAATCTCAAATAAAACAAATTTAAAATTTCCTCTTGCTTTAGGAAACAAGAGAGTTCATTTAACCACATCAATAGCTAAGCCATTTCTCTGCCTACAGTGTTCTACTATTCCTTCCTACCTTTATCTGAGTTCTAGAAATTATATTATTTTTTAAACATGATTAGGATCTAGTTCTAATATTTGTGTGATTGAATATACTTTATTACAATATAATCTTTTTTGCCTCCCACTCAACAATAGGTTGCCAATTTAACCACCTTGTACCTTCCCCAGTCTCTAAGGAGAGAAAGAGCAAAATACACATAATGGTCCATCAGAGAAAACCTGGAGGAACACACTGATGAGAGTGTAGGCATGAGATGTAATGAGGGGTGATCAGGGAGCCACCAGTACAAAGATAAGAAAGTGTGGCTGTGAGAGTTCACACCTCTGAAACAGAGGAGAGACTCCAGAGAAAGTCAAGGTGCTAGAAAGGCAGTTTTTTATGATTGTCTGAACCCTCTATTTGGAAGATGAACTCCTATCTGGGTCAGTATTCTTTAAGCACTGTACCAATAGAAGACTAGATCACACTGATGAAAAATGTATGAGCTTTGTATCTGTTAAAACTCTTCTTTACCCTTGGCTGGACTTCAACTGGGAAAAGAGCCTCATTCGACCTCATTTTAGACTTGACTCTGACCCAGGATAATAGCCAGGGATGTCAAGACATCAAAATGTTCTCTGATGAGATAACACAATTATTGGTAAGACATAAAGTTCCTCTACTCTCGAAAGTGATGGCGGTAGAAAAGAATACTCTTGTGTCGTTTCTGGAAGCAATTTACCCTGAATGAGTGGACAGATGTTACCCCAGATGCTTCTTCACTTTCCTCTAAAACATGCCCAATAACTCTTTGTATATCTTTGAAACAGTAATTGAATTTTTGAAATTGATTTATTGTATGTTAGAATTTGCATAGTCTATGAATAAGTTAAAACATCATTGTGAAAACATTCTCTTAAGTCTTTCTTGAAGACTGCCTCTCTTGAACTCTCTGTAGATGTGTTTACATCACAGAATATCTAGCCATTGGATCATTTGATGCACTGAGACTAAAACAATTCATCACTTCATGTGCTACTTTTCCAACTGACTGAATAGGCCTGGGTGTGGATGTCAGCTGTTGGCTTCTCCAGGCAATAGCATGTATCCAGCCTGCTGGGGAGCATCTCCAGTCCCTTCTTTTAGCGAGATAAAACTGCTATTTTCAAGAAGTTTGGGCCCCCATAATGGAGATTTCATATACTAGGGCAAGTAAAGCTGTATTATACAAAACTTTCACTGCCAGGGAGCAGAAGAGTTAAATCGTACCCTTCATCTCAGTAGGAAGACTTCAGATCTTAAAAGGTGCCTGGGAGCATGTGAACGGGGCAAATGGAACACATTTTGCTAGCAATAATTTAGTATAGGCTTCCAACTATCATGCCATTTAAACTGTAACGCTAAGTCTAAACTTGGATCATAAATTGAAAGTGATCATTATACATTATTATATTTATTTAAAAATCTCCACTTAGTGATTGCCCAGTCTGAATGGTGAGGAGTTATGACATCCATCAACTCACCCAAACAAACAGACTCTTATTAAAGGCGGACATAAGATAAGGCCAAGAAGTACAGGAAGGGAGACACTAGGTGGAGCTAAGAATTTGTGACTTAGGTAGCCAAGATTGTTGAGGTTGGAAGAATGAGAGAAGAAAAGGGATCTGCTGCAAAATATGCTATTGGATCCACAATTCCTGGTTTTAAAAGGATGCCTCTAGTCTCCCTTCCAACTCCAAGTTTTTTCCAATTCCCAGCCGCCCACATGACTGGAAGGGTGGTTGTTCACCAGTAGAGGGAGCCAGGGGGCTGTGTGTTTCAGAATAGAAATGGAACCTGTTGGGGGGTGAGGGAATTTAGATTTGAATTTTTCTGATAAAAAGCAGAGTAAGGTGTCTGTCATAACCAGTGGCTAGAGTGTTCCTAACATTGTTAGTTTTTGTTTTCAAAAAATTCCTAATTTAAGCCTCTAAGAATAAATCACCCACATTTCAGCAATGCCAGAAATGTCCAGGCTTGCAGAAGTTTATTTGAAAGAAAACCAAAGCAATCTTAGAAAATATTCTTTCCAAGGCTACCACAAGCCAAGACTGAATCTAAATGCTCGATTCAGTAATAAACAAACTCTGGCAGCTGGAGGTCAATGAGAGACAAGTACAAGAGGGTGAAATATCTGCCATAACTAAACCCTCCCTTGTCAGCAGGACAGGAAGAAGGAGCTAGGAGAGAGGAGAAGACAGAAATGGGCCAGACAAGCTTCTCCCACCAGCATGACCCAGAACCTGCTTCCCTGGATGTGCGTCTGTCCAGGGAGCAGCCAGGGCTTCGCTGAGACCAAAGTGAATACCTTTCTGTTGAACATTTCCATTGTGCAGCTGTGTCGGGACGGCTTGTTAAGACTTGAGACACTTGCATAATTAAGAACCCTCTGGGGGATAGAGATCAATTAAGACCATATAAATAAATCCTTAGCACACCACAGGCAGACTTCTGTCTTTGTAAAAGAAAATAAATAAATAAATAAATAAATAATAAAAATTATGACATTTGCAGCAAAACAGAGTAATCCTCTCTCTAAAGTTATTTCTGATGTCAGTGGAGATGAAGCTATGGAGTTGGTATGCATGTGGCTCAGGAGTCCTCCATTACAGAAAAAATCTTCAGTATTTTAATTTCAAAAACACCTTCACTTTCTCCCTCCCGAATCTCTCTCTCTCTCTCTTCTCTTCTCTTTCTCTCTGGGGGCCTGGTGCAAGTCACTAATCACCTCTGTGCCTTAATTTATTTATCTTAAAAAGAAGATCAATTCTTAAATAAACACTCTTTTATCATTTAGACACTGGTTGAGTCGTGCCAGGTATTTTATAGAACAAGGCCACTTCAGCATGATTGTGCAGTTATTTGTTAGGATGGTAAATGGATTATGCTCACAACACCTGGGAATGGCTTGTGGTATTTATACAGAACCTGTCAAAATGGGATAAAGTTTCAAATAGGCACATAACCTTCCAAGATGTAGCAAGAGCATTCTTGTTTCTTAGAGTACAGAGGATAATCCCACATGTCTCAAAAGGCCAGACAAGGTCAAGGGCAAGAAGAAAGGGGGAAACAAACTAATTAAATTACAACTTTAAAAGCCTCTAAAGGCCTATATGTTTACCAATTCATATTTTGACATCAATCAAATTGGAATTTTTTTCTCAAATACACACACACACACACACAAATGATTTGTGATCTAAAAATTCTAATTTAACTAGGGAAATATATTTTAATAATAACTATTATATTGTGTAAAATCTCTTCATCCCCCTCTTTAACATTTTCTAAAATACTTTTCAAAGCACTACCACCTAGGATACTAATAGGTGCTTATATTAATATTTGATGACAGATATCCCCTACCCAATAGCATGTCTTGGGATTGGTATCCTATGGAATATCTTGGGAACAGTTTGGGAATCTTACTTCATTATTTCAAGATCTTGGGGAATATGGTATTTTCAGTGTTGCTATTTATAGTGTAATACATATAGAGCATCAATATAGGATATGTGCATTTACAAACCATAAAGAAAGAAACAATCTCAGGGGGAAAAAAAGAAGAAACAATCTCAGTGTGATAGATTTCTAAACCTATATGGAAAAGGAGCAAAAAGTCCAAATGGATACTCCTACGTTTCAGTTCTTTATAATAGTAACAATAATAGCAATAAAGGAAACACCAATGTTATTAAACTCTCTCCTCTTCAACCTCCATTTCTGAAAAAAATAATCTTCAGGACATTGGACAGATTAAAATTATCTCTTCCTTCTTCTTTCTCATTCTTCAGATATTTTGTTATAAAAAAGTGGCCAACAATGAGCAATAAATTCAATACGCAAGGCACTTAGATAATTCTGTGAACTGACTCATCGATTTCTGAGCTGACATTTCTGTTTTGACTTTACCTATCACTAATTAACTGAGATCATTAGTCAAATATCTTCTTTAAATATTTGCCTTCTTACTATCATTAGGGAGCCTAATCACAATAATAGGAACATACTTACTGATATTCTGAAATAATTTATTGCATCTTGGATCATTTAATTAATCTATGACACTCAGTCAGACCCTATTTCTTTGAGGTCTTCCTTTGAGGGTTCTTTTTCCCCAAAAAGTGAAAAGTGACAAGAATCAGGTATCTTCTCTTTTAAGAAAATAAGAAGCAGACAATCATCTGAGAGAAATTCAAACTCATCATTAATAGTCATAATAAGAGATAATATTACTTGTCTAACAGGACCAGACATTGTTCTGGTCCCATTTTCTCTGTTACTCGTACCAACTCATAAAGAAGGGTGTTGTCATTCCCAACTTAACCATGAGAAAACCGAGCCTCCACTCTGTCAAGCAATGTGCCCAAAGCCATACAGCTAGGAAGCAGGACAGCCAGTATAGTATGTCCATCCAAGTCTCCAAAGCCCATTGTCTCCCTGCTGCTCAGTGCTGCCTCCCTTCATATCTTGTCCTATCATAAAAGGAAGAAAAACATCAGCTCCCTGTGACAATGCTTCTGACTCATAAAGTGATAGAATTCCAGTGGCTCTGTTCCTAGACACTGTGGACTGGCTCGGTATTTTGCTTAATACTGTGATTTTAATTTCTTTTTCTTTTTGTGTATTTTTCACGCTAAAAGCATGTTGTCATTCCAAATTTAAAAAAAAAGTAAGGATTTTGTAATTCAAAAAGGAACAAAAAAATCCTTTGTCCCTCGCGTAATTCTGAAGGCCTAAGTTTTCTCCATGAAATCTTCAGGCAATTGCAAGTTGTTTGGCACCAATTTGGTAAGGAGAGTGACGGTCTAGTGTGTCATTTTTAGTGGAGTAAGAAATCCCATGTCGATATGAGAAGCATACTAGAAAAAGGCACTTCAACACGTTAATAAAACTCAAATCTGGCTCCCTAGATCATTCACATTGGTGTTACTCTCAGTATAACCTGAAACCTGATGATGGGAGTCAAAACAACTCTGTTGTCTACACTGACTGCTTAGCCTGAAGTTAGAGTATATATGGAAATATATACATCAGGCCTTTTCTTTCAATGGGCCAAAAACAAATAAGGAAATAGTCTACCTCTTTCTCTGTCAATCACATCCTGCCATACCATCTTTGGTTTTTGCGCTTGAACTTCCCTCTTTGAGTGTAGAATTCCCCCACTTAATCTGTTGGAGTAATCAGTATTCCTGTCCCAAGATTCAGGCCAACTGTTGTCTCCTCTGTGGAGCTGTGGTTGCAGCCAGGCTGCCTAAGCTGCCTTATATGTCCGTAGGACTCTGCACAGCTTTGTCATGATTGCTTCTGCTCTGTAGTGGCATTGGCTTGATTTCTGTATCTACCCTGTTTGTATTTTCTGCTCCTTGCAGAAGAATTCATGTATTCTTTTTCTCTGTACCCTCAATGCTTGGCATATGATAGAAGCTTAATAAATGTAAAAAGAAGGGAAGAAAAAAGCAGGATGGGAGAATAAAGTGGATGGATGGTGAATCAAAAGTCTCAATATGCCTCTGTCCTCATAGGTTGTCCTAAGAAGGCACAATTTAGTCTAAGTCCATTCTTGAGGCCTTGATGTAATCAGAGTATTTCCAGACATAATGAGCGGCTTCCCATTCTGCAAAGTTCCTTGCAAAAATGAACACCCTAGAAAGAATGAAAGTTCTAAAATTTGTAACACTCTGGTTCTCTGGGGCTTCATGAAATGGCCATAACTTCTCCCCTGGCTTCCCTGTGATTTTCTTAGAGCACCCAGAATTGAGCCTCCATGTCTCTCCTTCTTCCCAGTCCATAACATGAATATGCATTCTCCCTCCGTTTGTGTGTGCATATATGCACACAGATACACACACATACAGTGTTACTGGGCTTCCACTCAATTTTGAAGCTAACTATAGAACACAAAATGAAATCATATTCCCTTTAATATTAAATATTGGTCCCCTAATTATCAAATTGCACAAAAAGTCATTTTTCTGGGTGATGCCATTGTTCCAGGACTATCAGTATCCTGCTCAAAAATATTCACTGACAGTCAGGCATGGTGGCACACACCTGTAGTCCCAGCTACTCAGGAGGCTGAAGAAAGAGGATTGAGAGTTCAAGGTCAACCTCAACAACTTAGTGAACCCCTAAATGACCTAGTGAGACCCTGTCTCAAAATAAAAATTAAAAAAATTGGGAAAGTAGCTCAGTGGTAAAGTGCTGCTAGGTTCAATTTCCAATATGCCACCCTCCAAAAAAATCACCAATACAATTGCTTCAATCTTCATTTAACCATTTCTACAGAGAAAGATCATCTCTGAGTATCTGAAACAAGTACAGTTGGCACATTATTGCTTCTCCACCTCCACCCACCCCAACTGTCTCCAGTTTCTGAGGAAAGCAGCTCTTCACCACAGAATTTCCCAGCACATTGTTGTCTCTACTTGTGCATTCTGTAACAGACAACCTGAGGCACTATGGAAAGCTAATCCTCCACCAGCAGGACAGAGGAGGTGGCATTCTTTGGAATTTGACAATGATGTGCCCCTGGCTCTTGCTGGCTTACTGATGGCCCTTCAGAAATCATCATGCCAGCAGACCAACCCTGCAATAAAATCCTGCGCCTGGCAAGGATGAGAGCAAAGTGATCAAACAGCCTGACTTCAGATTAGATTAGGATTTATTAATAAGCCTTTAGAAAATAAACCCGAATGAGTCTCTAACAGCAACAGCTTACAAAGATGTTTAATGATTTCAGAGGTCGACCACACTACATGCCTTCCTCCTGACTCAGGAAAGATCAGGGCAAGGGCAAAAGAGCCCCTTGAAAAGCCAGGCAATGAGCTGTCTCTTTTCCATTCAGAGCTTAGTTTATTTGGAATGACTGGAAAAACCTTCAATGACACCTTTTTCTAATATAATAAAAGAATTCATCCTGCTATCATGAGCCAGACAACATCGAGAAATAATTATGGGTGTGTATTTTCCCCTGCCTTGTAAACTGTTTACAAATTATAGCATAAGCAAGCTTTAGAGTAAGTGGTAAAGATAGCAATAACATTTAACTTGTAAATTTTTATATTTAGCTATAAAAGAATCACCATGTGTTCAAATCACATTTGAATACATATAAATAAAATTCTCGTCTACAGCCATGAGCCAGTGGCCAAAGAAAGAATCCATGATTCCTTTTCCTCAAAGAAGGTAAATTGGAGATGTCTCATATCTTGCCCTTATGAATAAAATTAACTGCCACCACATCAACAAAAGAGGGTTAATAAAGATCTTAATGTGGGAACTTATAAACATGAAGATAATCTACAAACAGTGATGATGAGAACAATTAACCTTTGTAGAGAAACAGTTTACAACATGTATTTTAAATGCTAGGAAAGATTAAATAGATTCTTCAACAACATTATGAGAGTGAGTGTTGGAGATGGAATGTGAACCTAGGTCATCCCATTCCTGAAGTTCCCTTCTTTCTGCAAATCAGGCTGAGCCTTAACAGTATTACATCCAAAACAAGTTCAGAGCATCCCCACAGCACAAAAGAGAAAATGCAAACAAAGGAAAGCAAAACAACCTACAAGGGTTACTTGGGGAACCAGATTTTATGATAAAGAATATGCTTTTCAAGAAGAATAGATCAGGGCTGGAGTGGTGGCTCAGTGGTTACAGTGCTTGCCTGGCATGCACAAGTACACGGATTCAAACCCCAGCACCACCTACACAACAAAATCTCAGAGCAACGAAAGCCATGTGAAAATCTAAATAAAAATTGATTCTCTCTCTCTCTCTCTCTCTCTCTCACAGTCCCCTCTTTCTTAAAAAAAAAAAAAAAAAAGAATAGATCACTTTGGGTATGGACATCTTAACATTTTTAATTTTTTCAACCCATGAACATGGGAGGTCTTTCCATCTTTTAATGTCTTAACTTCTTTAACCAGTGTTTCATAATTATCATTGTAGAGGTCTTTTACATCCTTGGTTAAGTTTATTCCTAAGTTATTTTATATATTATTTTGCGTGTGGCTATTCCAAATGGGATTGCTTTCAGGTTTTCTTTGTCAGCAAATCTGTTATTAAAGTGTAGAAAAGCTACTAACTTTTCTATGTTGATTTTTATTTAAAGAAAGAGAGAGAGAAACAGAAAGAATTGTTATTTTTTTTATTCTGGCCTTTTTTTTTCTTCCACTTAGTTGTGTATGTGGTGCTGGGGTTCAAACCTGGATCCTCATGCATGCCAGGCAAGCACCTACCACTGAGCCACCTCTCCAGCCCTGTATGTTGATTTTGTATCCTGCTACTTTACTGAATATCATTTATTACATCCAGTACTCTTTTTGGTAAAGGCAGAATGCCAAAAAGATACTTGCATAATTATGTTTACTGTGGCCAGATTCACAATAGCTAAGATATGGAATCAGGTTAGGTGCTCATCAATAGTGAGTGGATAAAGAAGGCATAATGTATATACACAATGGAGGATTGTTTAGCCATTAAGAAAAATGAAATCATGTCATTTGCAACTGGATGACATCACATTAAACAAAACAAGATAGACACAGAAAAACAAGTACCATGTGTGGAAACTAAAAAAAAGAAAAGAAAAGAAAAAAAAAAAAGCTGACCTGAAAGTACACTAGTGATTACTTGGAGGCAGGGAGAAGGAAAGGGAAAAAGAAAAGATGGGTGGATGGATGTGATCAATACACACCACATGCATAAATGAATATATTATAGTGGATCTCATTAACATGTACAATTAATGTGTTAATTTAAAGAACAAAAAACTGTCTGGTTATTGAACTTTTTAATAAGAGTAGAATCCAAGCTTGCCTTGATAATGGAGCAGTTAACATGCATCAAGGATTCAGCCCAAAGGAATAGTTTTGTATGCTGTCTTCTGTACAGTTAGGATTTCAAAGGACTTTCAATCCACTTTAAACTTTGTAAGTTCTTTTAATGACTTCTTTTATTGGTGCATTATAGTTGTACATAATGATGGGATTTGTTGTCATGTATTCATAGATGCACACAATACAGCAATACAATTTGGTCAATAACCCCCTGGCACTCCTCCACCCCCTCTTCCCATCCCCTGGTCCCTTGCCTCTCCTTCTGGGTTATATATTTTTCCTAATATACCCAAGTATGGTGAAATAATTCTTACACCTATCAAGAACATTTTTAATATGTATGAAAATAGTCTATACAATAACACACTTAAAAAGCTTGGAATGTACCTTGTTTTAACTCAGTTCCAGAATTTTCCCTTCTCCTCCCTTCATCCCACCCCTCATTCTTTTAAGATATATTTGACAATAGGATAAAACATTTGTATTTTTGTGAAAGCATGAAGTATATAGCTTATTCTAATTCAGCTCCTAGTATTTCCCCACCCTCTCTTCTTTCTCTTCCCTCTACTGGTCTTTTTGTTGTTCACTAAATGGCTTTTTTGTCCATTTTTTAGTGACTCCTTGAATTATATATTGATGAGATTCACTACATTATGTTCATATGTGGACATGAGCAAGTGAAGACTGATTCCTTCCATTAACTTTCCCAATTTCATTCCTCATTCCTCCGTTTCCTTCCCTTTTGACTATCCCTCTCTTCCTTTCCTTACTTTGGGTTAGCTTCCTCATATCAGAGAGAACATTTGACCTTTGATTTTTAAGACTAGCTTATTTCACTTAGCATGATATCCTCCAGTTTCATCCATTTGTCAGCAAATGACATACTGTCATTCATCATTGTGGCTGAGTAATAATCCATTGTGTGTATACACCAAAATTTTTTATCCATTCATCAGTTGAAGGGCATGTTGGTTGGTTCCATAGCTTAGCTATTATGAATTGTGCTACTATGAACATTGATGTGGCTGCATCACTGTAGCATGCTGCTTTTAGATCCTTTGGATATATACCGAAGAGTGGGATAGCTGGGTTCAAATGGTGGATCTATTCCTAATCTTTTGAGGAATCTCCATACTGCTTTCCAGAGTGGTTGTACCAGTTTGCAATCCCACCAAAAATGACATTTTTAAATCCCCTTTATGTTTATTGTCCAAAGACACTCCATTCACAAAGAAAAAAGAAAAATGCTGCACATTATCTATGGGAAGCCATTATAGCATTGTGAATAAAAAGCACTGAACTGAGTATAAGAAGTACTGGGATCAAGCACCATTTCTACCAACTAGCAATGCAGCCACTCTTGTCAATACAGAGAATCTCTCTGAGCCTTTGTTTCCTCTGTTCTAAACTAAGTCTGTCTCTCAGGATTGTCATGAATGTCAAATAAGATAATGTATGAGAAAAGTCTGGTAGTCTGAAGGTGCTCAGTAAAAGTTACTTAGTGATGAACAGTTGCTAAACACATATTTAAATCCCAGAAGAGTGGACATTTGGAAAAGAAGGAGCTATACGTCTTGCTTTTTGCATATTGCAAAAAAGAGCACTAAGAATCTCTTTGCCTCACAGCTCTTTGGTGAACTCTGGTCTCCCACTCTGTGGTCCTGCTATGAGCTGGCCATCGTGGTAGTGTGAGCTATTTATAGACTGATATACATTTCTGGTCCTTTGGAAATTTTCATTTTGTTTTGGCTTAAGGATGGTTGCTTTCTGATCTTTGTTTTTTTTTTTTTTCTTTACTTTCATTAAGGGAAATATTTCCATCTTCCTATTGGTTCCCAAAGGAAGAAATTGTCATGGTTTCATAGTTCTTTCCTGGTTCAAGGACACCTCCTTCCCTTAACCATGTCAATACACATTATGTATGTGCATACGTACACACATATATATGTACACACACACACACACACACACACAGCCATGGAATCTGCAGGAAAAAAGGTTAACTGTCCTTGGTGTTTCAGCTAAGATCTTAACTCATCCCATGGGCTTCTGAAGTTTCACACCACTGTGATCCACATCACTCTCACTGTGGTCGCCCGCATCCCAAATACCAAATGCATCCTGGACCCTGCATTTTGGTGCAAAAATAGATCCTCTCAAGCCCTGTGCATAAGCCCAACAATCTTGTCACTCCTGTACCTTAATTATTGAGAAGTCTTTCAATCCAGCTTTCCTCAAGAAAACGGCTCTAATCTGCCTATTGCTAGAATAAGGAAAACTGTAATCTGTAGTAGAAGGTATTTTAGTTCATAAAGACAAAGGAAGAATAACCAAAAAAGTTCACTCTCAATTTCAATGATCCCAGTTTTGTTTGGTTAGGACTCCAATATCAACTTTACTTGTTCCTTCAACCAGTAGCTACCACATGTGCTGAGCCCCACACAGACACCATCAGAGTGGGTTTCACCTGTACCCACAGTTTGTAGCTGAAAGGCATAGAAACCAGTAAAAATTCACATGGGGCATAAATGCACAAAGAATGTGAGAATCCCTTCTCTTCTTTCTCCTCAAAGAGAAGGTCACTTTTTATGCTTTTTCATGCTTGTCAAAGTATTTTGAGCCTTCCCTGGGGCCAGTGTCTTCTGACAACACACCCATCCCCACCCAATAAAAGGCTCTCAGTCAAGAGCTGTCAAAGGTAATAAATTCGAGTTCCATCCTACTCCCTAGGTGCCAAAAAGGCAACAAGTCAGCAGTTTAATAAATATCTTTTCAGACATTTAGCACACTTACATAAAAATGTACAAAACAGTAAATTATCATTTATCTGGTATTCTTTCAACTAAAATTTAGATTTTTATTCCATTTGCTGCCAAAAAGTACAATCAATACCACTGGTCCCAGGGATGACCTGAAACACTGAGAGATCCTGAGGTCCTGGACAGAGTCAGGCATTTAGCATTCAGTGTTTGTCATATGCATAACAAATCACTAGAGAAAAAATAAATTTTTGCAAATTAAGTTTTAGAAGCGAAATACATTTAAGGTAATATTTCATTTATCTAAAATTCTAATTTCTGAAAATTTCAAATCTACAGTATACAGGGAGGATATGAAGTTTGTCAAAAGTGCTCAGATAGAGGTCATTAAGGTCCTCACTTAAAGCCTGTTTGCTTTTACTTCACAAATATTTTTGACAAACCTGGTTCTTTGAGTTCTAAGAACATGGGAGTTCTGAGGCACATTACTGGAAAGGAGAAAGGAGCTGCAAGAGATAGGGACACTGACAGCAGGAAGAATCAGAAGTATAGAGGGCCAGAGAGAGAGAGGAGCTGTAAAAGGATGAGAATTTTAAAAGCATCATACCATTCATTATAGAGGCAAATAGTCATACAACCTTAGGAAGTTCCTGAAAAAGTCACTGAATTACAGCAGATGTAAATTTGTTGGCATTTGTTTATTAGCATCTTCAAAGCATTAAGGGAATTATGTATTTAAAAGTTATCAAAGCAAGCATATTTTGGTCCTTAAAGATGTAAAATGTCAGTTATTAGGAAAATTTTACTTATCGCAAATATCCCATTCCCTGAGGAATCTGGACAGTGAAGTTTATTCTAATGATCACACACATCCACACACATGCAGACACATTGTATGAAATAGAGTTCCTGTTAAACTAGCAAAATCTCATCTCCATAACATGTAGCATAACAGACTATTAACTTCTTGGTTGTCAGCTTCCTGATCAAAGTGGTTACCTAGAATCCAAAACCTTAAGTTCCTGCTTTCTTTTTATCTAATGCAACTGAGACCAGGGAAACTACCTCATTCTCAGTGATTCAATTGATCTATTTGTATAATGAGAAAAACAAAAGCTGGCCCCAAAAGAATCTGGTGGACTTTATTTCGATTTCAAAACTTGGAAATGCTTAGTATAAATCCCAATAATAGCCTGATTTGGGGTTATTTTTTTTTTTAACAAATATCCCACAAGGAAAAGATGCAAAGGAAGTCAGTCTTTCTTTCCCTGCTTTTCTTTCCTTACAATCTTTCTTTTCCAAAGAATACAGCAAAGAAATAAAGAGCCAAATACACTGACTCATGTCTTTTCCTAATAGTGTTGTGGTCAATTTGCTCCTACATAAAAAAGTAGTAGTGAAGCTTTGAACTCTGGGTTTTGGAAAGCCAAGAGTGGAAAAATGTCTTTAGCAAAAAGAATGGCACATTCCAAAGCTCTCCAGTGTTATACATTTGGGAGAAAAGTCCACTTGTGTACACCATCCCCACCGAAGTCCTTTTCTGTTGTCAGACTTTCTGAACAACATAAGAGTTTGAACTTTGCCTTTTGATGAAATCTTTAGTTGATTTTTTTCAGGGTTTTTATTTTTCAAACTTTACTAATTCAAGTTTCAAGATGGTTTCTATGTTTCAATTTGCTTTTAGGAAACAAATAGAAAAATGACATAGCTTTGTGCCTAGAAAAACTGGCTCCATCCTTTGGGAAGAAAAATTTTACATGCTTCAAAAAAGTAAAGTGGCACTCAGTGTCTTCATGAAGAGATTTTTGATCATAAAATTGATTATTACTTCCCAAGGTTAATCATATGTCATGCCTTTGGTTTTCTTAGAGGTTGATTTTGGAAACTTTGTCACATTCTAATGTAGTCATGTGACTATAATGTACAAGAGGCGTTCAAACATGTTAACTCACTTGTTAGATGCCCTAGACTTCTTAATGTTTTCTAGTTGTTTTCTGTTTTAATGTTTAAATACACTAACAATCTGAAAAAGAATACTTCTGGTAAATTTCTAAATGGCTAATGCATTCTTTGGCTAAGATTAAGCAACTGTCTTATCCCGCATACCACTCCATTGAGGAATGTTTGCCACCAGTAAAATCTCATTACTAAAATGCTATAAGGAACATCTCAAAGGTGTCTTCATTCTTTTCTCCCCAGAGGAAGATACATCTTCAAAGTACTTTTACCAAACACGTCTTACATGCAGGTCATGCTGTCCTTTGCCCCTCCCCTCCTGTCCCTGTGGGAGAGACACTTATCTTCCTACATGCTGCCCCCCACCCCTTGCCTACTCTCTGAACACTTCTCATCCCACCCCCACCTTGGATACTTGACTGTATGGTTTGCACCATGTGGCACTCACAGCGTACTTCCAGTGAAGATCAGATTGTGGCTTACCCCTTTTTCAAAGCTTACAGAGATACTTCAGAGGACTCAGAATCCAGACTCTGCCTTGGAATTTATAGGCCTTTCAACATCAGAGCCTGCCTACCTTTCTAGTTTCCAGCCCTTCCCTTTGCCACATCACCTACTGTCACATGGTCACCTACTTTCTCCACAAAAAGTGTAACAGTTCTTTTTGAAAGTGCTGTTACCTTTTAGAGCTTTCATTCTCAGTATTCTGCTCTTTCTGCTGAGAACATTCTGCATTCTCACCATGTCCCCATTCCCTAAGCTTTCCTAGCAGCCACTTTTGACATACTGGACTAGATCAGGTGACCCTGCTATGTGCACTCATGTTGCCAGCATCCTCTGGGGCATCCAGCACTCCCAGGTTTTCTGTTTAATTAACTGGCTGTCTCCCCTACTGGCCGATAAACCCCATCATGGCTTTTATTGAGTCTGCCTTACCAAGCAGTGTGTCTTGGTGCAGAAACCAAGTGCAGGTCCTTGGTATGGCTGAATGAGAGAATAAATAAAGAATAGGCAAACAAAAATCAGAGAAGCACAGATATCAGAGCCCAGGTATCAGATTCAAAAATCAACCAGGGCTTTAGAAAGAGCGAGTGGCAACAAACCAAGTAAAGTGTCCCCAGGTGAGAGTAAAACAAATTTTGTTTGGCAGTTTCACCCACTATTATAATTATTATTCATGCAATGGTATGTCATTAAGAATCAAAGTTGCTGTAGGTTTTTGATAGCCATTTTCAGATGAAAGAAGTTCCCCTTGGAAAAAAGAGAGAAAACAAGAAAAGGTAAGTGGTCAAAAATCTGGTCAAAGAAGTCTTCAGAAATCAAAAACTCTTTAACAACCAAAATTCCAAAGCAGGAATAAAACATCTAAGGCAGGCCCCTAGCAATAATGTAAATAAAACTGATAATCACAACCATCAGCCTGTCTCTCTCCTCCTCCTTGTTTCTCAGACTGTTTTAAAGTGTGCTCCAAGGACTACCTGGATGATGATTGCATGTTCCTGACTACTCCTACTGAATCTGAATCTCATGGGTTAGTGCCAGAAATATGCATCTAAAATCAGCAAAGGTCCTATGACTGGAAGTGGGAACCATGACAATAGCTGGTTGGGAAAAGAAAACAAAGGTAAAAAGCAAATGACTTTCCCTGATGGCGGTGATCTCAGCACAGCAGGCCCCTAGTTGTGCCACATGTAGAGCAATGTGTGGCTCCTGGATCAGGCCACGTTTGCCTGCTTCCTCTCTGATGAGCTAATGCGTAGCTGACTCATGGTTGGCCCTTAGATGTTCCAACACAGGTCATGTGTATGTGGGGGTGGGGGGCGTTGTTTTCACGGCACTTTAGCCACCACCCCCACATAATTTCACTGCTGCCTCTCTTTTCCTGTTTGGGTCATGGCCCAGTGTAATCCATCTGTGCATTCTGTCTGGACAGATAAACATTTAACCAACAATCAATAAAACAATAATCCCTTATCTAGGACCTGGACAAAGTGCTAATAATAATAACTATTAATTCGTTGTAAGTAATTACTCCTCTGAGGAAAACAAAAATGCCACCTTTAGCCCCACTGACACTGTGGTTTTAAAACCCTTTCCAATTCTGCATTATTGTCAAAGAAAAATAATTAGATATAGCCAACTGACAAAAGCATCTAGAGAATTCTATGTGAGGAAAAGAGGCTCATTTCAAAACAAAATTTCCTGTTTTGATCTTGTGTTCCAAGTAGTCTCATTTTTTCCTTTGGGTTTTACATATATTTTTGTCATTTATGGTCATGCCCATAATCTGTCATGCTCACAGGGAGTCCAGAATAAACACTCAATTTCTGTTGCTCTTCTATTATTTATAGCTTACGATTATCCTTCACCTTCCTCCCAAGACCCTGTCTGTCATTGGCCATTTGATGTCAGTGCACTGTGCCTTAAATTCCAGATAAACCAGAATGTATGTGATGTGGGCAAGAAAAACAATGCATCTTGACTTTCCCAAAGTAGTTCAAATCAAATGTTTTAAGTGTAATTGAAAACATATTCTTACAAGCAAATAGAGCCAATAAACTAGAAAAGCCATATGGAAGCACCAGGCCCAGCTTCTCTGGTTTTTTAATAAACTGCAGTAGAGGAACTTAGGAACAGTTAAGATATTTACGTTCCAACCTGGAATCATGCAGGACAAGTAAGTGCAGTATGTCACAAGTGTTCTGTGCAGAAAGTTCCAGCAGAAGAAGAAAAGAAAATGCATATGGGCCATGGCTTTACATAACCTCCTCAGTGTCCATGTAGGGACCTCACCTGCCTTTACACAGCTGCTGTGATCAAAGCAGGAATATGGCATTACCTTTTTTCCCTCTGGTCTCAAGATCTAAAAAGCCTCATTTTCTTCCTGTTACTGTTATTATTTTAAAATATAACCACAAAGGAAATATCCTCCTGGGCCAGGTCCTTTTCTAAATTCCAGTGACATAATTCCCACCAAACTGATGGCACATTGTCTCCCACTATCTTTGTGTCATCCATGAAGTCATCTCCACCTTTTCAGTCCCTGAAACTAGAAGCATATGGTGGCAGAGTGGTTCTGGCAATGGGAAGAGAGTTCTGAGCCATGAGATTGAAGTCTTGGCACACACTGAATCATTCTGGCTTACTTGCTTCTTCTATTTCTCCAAGCTATGAATTGGAGCAGATTTGTTTACTCAATTTATAAAATGGCACCATTCATTAACTAAATCATGTGAGGTAAAAGAACTAATTATAGAGTTTTTAATAAAAATAAAGTATAAGCTTTTTACATTAGGACTGGTGGTAGTTCCAATTTCTGAGTTGTAGGATTTTATTTTTTTATCAAATATACATGTTAAGTTCCAGGGAACATGATTTGCCTCAAATTTGTTTAATAATTTAACCATGATAAAACAGGCTCTTATTATATAGAACACAGTGACTATGTATTAAAATGTCCTTTTCAATATCCATGGAAATTTTTAAAATACATTACTTCTTTGAACTGGCATGGAAATGAAGATGGGCAGAATGGTCAGACACTATTGTTAAAAGTCTAAGTTGGAACAAATTTTATAGATTGAACTAGTAATTCCACTCCAAGAATTTGTCCTCTCATATGTAGGATAGATGTGTACCAACTTGTGTGTATGCCTTAGGACACGAGCATAATGGTCCTCATCAAAGGGTACAATGAAAAGGCAGCCTACAGAATGGGGGAAAAAACTTACAAAACATGTATCTTATACAGGATTAATATTCAGAATATATAAAGAACTCCTACTACAACAACAACAAAATCAATTCAAAAACAAAGGACTAAGATGTTTCTTCAAAGATGTACAAATAATAAACGTGCATGAAAAGATGCCTACCATAATTAATCTTTTGGGAAATGCAAATCTAAACCACGGTGAGATACCACCTTGCACTCATTAAGAGAGCAAAAGTCAAAACAAAGAAAGAGAGAGGGGAAGGAAGGAAAATTGGTAGTAAAGAAGTAAAGGTAGGAGTAAGAGAAACAAAGAGAAAGAGAAATGTGGGAGAAAGAAAGAAGTAAAGGAAGGAAGGAAAAAGAGAAGGAGGTTGGGAGAAAAAAGGAAGGAAAGAAAAGAAAGAGAGAGAAGAGGAAAGCACAAGTATTAGTAGGATGTGGAAAAACTTGAACCCTGTGTGATGTAAGTAGGAATGTAAAATGGTACAACTGCTATGGAAAACAGTATGGCAGTTCCTAAAAAGATTAAAAATGAAATTTAAAATATGACCCAACAATTCTACTTTTAGCATAAACCCCAAAAAAACTGAAACCAAGTTTTCAAAGAAGCATTTATATACCTATGTCAATAACAGCATTATTCGCAAAAGCCAAAAGATGGAAGCAACCCAAATATTCATCAATGGAAGAATAAGTAAACAAAGTGTTATCTATGAATGAATATTATTCAGCCCTAAAAAGGATGGAAATTCTGACATGCTACGACATGGGTGAAGCTTGAGGACATTACGCTAATGAAATAAGTCACAAAAGGACAAATTCCGTATGACTAAATTTACTTAGTGTACGTAGAGTAGTCCAATTCACAGAAACTGAAAGTAGAATGGTGGTTGCCAGGATCTTCTGAGAGGAGGGAATAAGGAATTGTTGTTTAATGGATATAGAGTTTTGGTTTTATAAAACCAAAGATATTCTGGACATTGGTTGTGCAACTATGTGGCTATATTTATCACTATTGAATTATGCACTTAAAAATGGACAAGATAGTAAGTGTTGTGTCTTTAGGTGTTTTATTCAGTGATATATATTTTTCATTAAACTTTCACACTTAGCAGAATTTATTTCTTAGAGAAATCTTAAGTTCATGGCAAAATGAAGTTCACAGAAGGTATAGGGATTTCCCACACACAAGCTGCCCCCACCCATGCACAGCCTTCCCTGTTATCAACATCTCCCACTACAACAGTACATTTGTTACACTTGATATATCTACATTTACACATCATCATTATTACACAGAGTCCATAGTTTACATTAGAGTTCACTCTTGATAACTTCTATGTAATATATATATATATATTTTTTATTATAATTTTAAAAGAAAGAGAATGATGTTAATTATAATAATGGTGAAAGGACAGAGAAAACATGCAAATCATGTAAAGAATTGCCTGAATCCATTGAAAAGATGCTATCCACATTCATTTATTAACTTAGTGGACCTGAAAAGTAATTTCCAGAATAACATGCTTATAATGACTATATTAGTTTGCCAGGGACATAACAAATTTCCACACACTGGATGATTTAGAAAATGTTATGGACTCTAGAAGTCCAAGACCAAGGCACAGGAAGAGAGTTTCTTTGGAAGGCTATGAGAAAATATTGTTCCATGCCTCTACCAGTTTCTGAAGGTTTGCTGGCAATTTTTAGCACTGCTTTGCTTGTAGATGATGCATTAGCCTAATCTCTGTCTTCAGCTCCACATGATGTTTTCCCTGTGTGCGTGATTGTCTCTGCTCCCAAATTTCCCTTTATAAATTTAGATTTCTTAGTGGTCTCAGATTAGGAACCCACCCTACTCCAATATGACCTTGTCTTAACTATTTACATCTGCAAAAACTATTTCAAAATAAGATCATGTGCTAAGTTAATGATGGTTAGGACTTCAACATATACATTTGGGAGGATACAATTCAACCCATAACAATGATCTAATCTTTTGTAATTAAAAAACTTACATATAAGTATATATACATATGTGTATATAGGTGGTTGTATACATATATGAATACATAAAGGACTGAATTGTAGACACCAAGATGATAATTGGTTGTACCCCCTGGGAAAGGATAGGGAGTGAGGAGGGTAGGTAATCAGTACTTAATACTTTTGAATTAATTGAAAAATGTCCAGGAAGCATATATAACTATTGCAAACTTAAGCAAGCAATTTAAAAATCTTTTAATGCACCATATAGTATCAATCAAGGTAGATACAAGCCTGCATCAGAAAGAATGGGAGCCACAATTAAGTCTTCCAAAATTTTCAGATATTAATGTTCTAAGAATTAATATTTTTTAAGTTCCCCAAGAATGTGCATTTGAGTCAGTGACAGAGTGAAATTAGCACTGGATTTGGAGTCTGAAAAGCCAGATAGAATTCCATTTTTGGCATTAGCTGGCATGTGACCTTAGCATCTTCACCATACTGGCATATGCATTTTTATCTTTAAATATTTCTGTAGATTTCAGGTAAGTAGTCCTTCATTCTATGTTTATTTAGTTCTGGTTCGTATATGAATGTTGTGCATCACAACAAAATTTGAGTATAAAAATAGCCATGGCTTCTCCTAAACAAAGATCTGAACACAGACCATTGGCCTGTGCTGTGTACTTGAATTCCAACATACCTTTCAGGCAGCTGGGTTCTTCACTCTGCTTCTGCCAGGTATCCATGGCACCTCCACAAATGCTTTGGGAAGGACAACTCACCACTGCAGACATCCAAATATAGTTGAACTCCATAAACTTGCATTGCTCCTCATCTCTCTCTTCATTTCTTCATTCAATCAGGAAATAATTATTCAGTACCCACTATGAGCCATAATTGTTTAGGTTCATTGATCAGCAAACTAACAAAGTAGATTCATTGATCAACACAATAAAGTTCCTATTCAGTTCAAGGAGATTAAGCTTTTGGATGAGACAGGAAAAAAAAGGCAAGTAATTACAATACAAGAAGAAGTTTGGTAAAAGAATTACAAATGACTAGGAGAGCCCAGCTCTCTGAGTTAGGAATCCCCAGTCAGACTGGAAAGTTTTCCAGCAACTTTTTTTTAGAATTGTTAAAAAAAAATGAGCTTCCAAATTGATGAATTGGATCATTTTGCCCAGTCCCTGCTGATTTTCCAAGAAATCTATCTTCCAATTGTGTCTATGCCAGCCCTGGAGGGCTGTGGCTTAGGCTGGATTAACCAAGCCCCCATGGTTCACAGTTTCTTGATTTGTATGTTCCTTTCAACTTGTTGAATGGTGCCATGTTCTTACTAAAGGTATGTGAATCCACCTGCCAATTCCAGGTTTAAAGCATTGTAGATATTTGGTCATAAGTCTTGAGAATAATGAGGAAGATTTACTTGTTATGCATCAGAGTTAACATCTACCACAGCCCACTCCTCACTTTTCCTAACCATGTGCATCAAACACGAAGTATCCCTTTCACAGTCTCCAGAGTATGTTCATAAATTTCTTCAAGTGCAGCACATGACAGGGCTCACTTCTCTTTGATGTTTGCTCTCTCAGTGTCCTCAGAATTCTTGCTTTCTGCCTTGTTTCTAACACTGGGCTGCAAAGCTCAGATAAGTATATCTCTGTTTGGGGGGTTTCTTTTATGAGGAAGTCTAATCAACATGGTGGTGGCAATGTTTTGCTTTGCCTGCTACTGAAATAAGCTCTATAAACATCCTGAATCCCAACAAAAGCCGATGTCTGATTCTTTGACCTTTAAGTCGTATTTCCCAATAAGGCCCACTACCATTTTTCTCCTATAACTGACTTCTGAAGACATACACACACAATCTACACTAAAGGAAACAATATTGTTAAGGAAATAATGAAAATGACGTTTTCCCCACAAAGAGAGAAAATCCTATATCCCTTATTGAAACCAGGTTTTGTTTTTTGGATTTTTTGTGGGTTTCTTTTTTAAATACAGAATTTTTTTTTAAATTTCCCCATGCATCTAAGAAAATGAATTAATTTAAGTTTTTTTCCTAATCATTGTCTTCCTTGGTTAACTGAGGTTTGAATTTCATCAAATTATGTCCTGCTACATTTCTATCAATTCCCTTACCACATTTTTCAGCATACAGTGGATACTACATCACATATCTTTGATTTAGGAATGAGCAGAGGGATCCAAAACATGGCATACCCCTAGTTACCAAATATACACTGTGTATTAAAGCAAACTCAGGACTAAGACTGTCCAGGGAACCTAAGTAGAAATCTATGGCACTGAATTAATTTTATAAGTATGTTCTCCCATCATAGAAAGAATATGATTACACAGAATCCAATATGCAAATAATATTGTAATTTATTGGTCATGGTTGGTCTTTCTTCCACTTAAATGTAAGCTCTCAAGAGCAGGGATTTCAGTTTTGTTCCCCAATTCCTGTATCCCTAAGGCCGAGACAATGCCAGGCACAATGTAAGCTTTTTACTACTATTTGTTGAATGAATGAATGCAATATAGTTTTTTTTCTTCAATCATGGTATTAGTGACTCATATTTTGCTGCTTTTTAATAACATCATGAGTAAATTCTATAACTTTCTGGTTAAAACTTCAACCTGAAATCCAATGCGAATCTTTCTCCTTTCCCAACAATGACCAGAATTGTGCTCTGCTCTCCTCTTCCTCCTCCCAGCTCAGTACTCTGTTGTGGATGCTAGACATGTCCTGACACCACTCTTCTCACTCCCCTCAGTGATGAGTAGCCTAACTCCTCAAGTATTGCAGTGGGTAAGAAAAGGGAGAAGTAGATGAGATTTTTGTTTTGTTTTGTTTTGTTTTGCTTTGCTTTGCCTTACTTATTTCCTGGAGTTGAAGTGCTTTTTCCATTGACTAAAGCTGATTCATTGGGTAATACTGTCTGGCTGTTCAGATTCCCCGTATGACCCTCCAGCACCAATGCTGCCTCTCTCATGGAACATATGTGCAAGTTCTTTGGAGGATGCTGGAGAGAATGAACAGGAAGCCTTTGCCTGTCTACTATATACTTCCTTGAAGCACAAACGTAGCTTCCACCCTCCCCTCAGACACCAGGGTCTACCCGTAGCCTCTTACTCCCTCCTGGCAATCACACTCCAGATACCTTTGGTGAAGTCCACCTGACTCCCAAGAAATGCACACATCCTCACCCTCCCTCGCCCTCCAAAGGTGGGAATCTGAGCTGCTCCATGACCCCTTATTCTCCTAGATACAGCCATTTCTCAGACTGGAAGTTGCAGGCTTCCCTTATTATAGCCATTCTCAATTTTTATCAGAGAATTTCTCAGAGCTCCTACCTCCCTCTCCCAGCCCCTCACTTGGCTTCATAGAGTAGAAAACACTATCATCTCTCTCCTTTCTACAGGAAAATAGTCTTTCCATAATCACTGACATCTCCACAGGTGGACATTCTTTCTCAGCCCCAACTCTTCCCCCATCTTGTCCCCTCACAGATAGATGTATAGGGGAGGGGAATGTAATGCAGAAGTTCGGTCAGTGCAAAGCTAATTCTTCTTGTCCTCTGAGTAAATCCGCCCTGGGACACAAGCAGCAATTGATGAATCTTTTAGACTTACCACCTGATTTCAACTGGGACCTTATATACCAATTTCAATGCAAAAGGAAAAGTCCCATCAGTATTTTGTTATTTATGGTACTTAAAATATTTCCTTTTGTATTCACTTCTCTCTCAGGGACTGATGGAATACCTGATTCTGCAATCAATGATGAAGACAATATTTTTTAAATTACATCCTTGATGCAGAATTAGGTAATTTAGATGTTGATTCATAATTAAAGACTTCAAACTGATGGCTGCTGGAAGAAACTTGTGGGTTTCTTGTCCTTTATCCTAACAAAATCATGGAAAATTCTCACCCCTGTAGGAATTTCTAAACCCCACTCTGAACCATCATGGGGTTCAGGAATGGTGCATCCTCATGTGGTCCAATAATCAGAGATCTCACATGTGAAGAAATAACAAGGACAATATTTTAAAAATTAAACCCATGCATAGGGGGGATTAAAAACAAACATATAATGATGACACAGTCTACCATCTCAACTTGCTTCTAGCTCCTTGGGCTTCAAAATGTCTCATTAACTACTAGAATCTAATGTCATCAGAGTCCCAGAACAGAAACAGTTGAACACAATTCTCAGGTATTTAGCACTCTCCTCAATGGGATTTGATTCATATTGTTGACCTAGTCCTGGGTTCTTTTACCCAAATTTAGATAAAGTGAGGTGGTATGTGTTCTCTTCTTTCACATTGTTTCACTAACATTTTTGGATTCTCATTAAACATGTTAGATAAATCCCTCCCTGACATATACTCAGGGAATAAAAATTTAGATTGGTGTGGAAAGTTATTGGGGAGTAAGGGATTATTTTAATTCTATTGTTTTCAATTTTCCATCAAAATTTGTCTCATGTCATTAATACAAACCAACTTCCTTTTCTGTCATTCTGCTGCTCTTTCAATAATAAGTAATGGCATCTACTTTGCTTAAACAAAGTCTGTGGGAATCAAGTAAAACATTTGTATATAAAAATTTGAGTTTCTAGAAGAAATTCCTATTGTTCTATCACAAATTCTGTAATTAAATATACATCCTTTGGCAAGTCTTAATATCCAGTTATCAATTTCCTAATTTATCAATTTAGGACCAGGGAAATTTATCATCCATTTATTATTTAATTCTATAACAAGTTCCATGTAAAATATTGGTCATGCCTTATTATTTTATATTCATATGATAACTCTGTATGAAAGAAGTCTTAATCTGCATTTTATAGATGAAGAAACAGATTCAGGAAGATTAAGTTACTTGCACAGTATGTGCCTGGGCTAGTCAATAACAGAAACTGAATCTAAGCCCTCATGAACTTAGGGCATAACTGCTACAATTTGATATTACCCCAAATGACCTTTGAGCTTCCTCAACTATTTCTTTGGGTTCAATGTCCCACATCACTAGTTCATAGCAAGAGGAATTAATGGGAAAATATTATTCCTACTTCTGAACATAATAAAAATTAGCCTACCTTAATTTTTTGTGGCTACTTTTGTGCTGTGAATAGGGGAGATAAAAGAAATAACAGGAAGATTCATCTTCTTTGGCTTTTTCCTTTAAAAAAATATTCTACCTAAAGAAATAGTTTTATTTTTAAATATTTCAAGTAGAGATTATACAACTTTCCTCAGGGACTACAGTGCACTATTGAGAGGAAGAATTTTTCTGTCTGATGTGGCTCTTTTTTATTATAATATGTTACCTTAATGTCAGTACTTTAGAGTGAATCTGATCATTGCTTTCCACCCCATTTCTCATGATGGGAAAAAAGACCACAGAATGTGCTTAAGGGGAGATACACAAATATCATATTGAGACACCACAAGGAATGTTGATTCCTTTTTGTAGTTGATGTCACGGGGATTATCTGTTTAAAAAATAGACGATGTGAAATGTCCACAGATGAGCAGATGAGAAGCTCAAAAGAACAAGAAAAATGCACTTCATCATCTGCTCTTCTTTTAAATAGCAACGATTCTGTGTCATCTGTGTCTATTCCCACCCCTGGCACCCCTCCCGCCCCTCTTTTTGGAGAAATAACACATAAGGAAGAGGGTGGGGAGGAAGGAAAGGTAGTCCAACTGAAAGATACTGATTTCATCAAGGATTATCTAGTATGCTTCATAAGAATTATCTTCTCCATATGTGCTGGCCCAGAAAGTTGAAAATGTCTTTACCATCAGTCTTCAAGATAGTGAATCATGATTTTTCTATCATCTAAACACTCAGTGAAAGGAAAGAAACATTTGAAAAGATAATGCAGTGAAATTTAAAAAATAGAAATGAATGAGAATTTGTAGACCTCTCTCCCCCACCCACCCCGCTTTGGCAAAGCTATTATAAATAGCATTTTTTAAAACCGTCTGGCTAAAACAAAACAAATGTTTCCTGTCAGAATGGAAAAAGAAATTCCTGTCTAAAATTGTGTTATCTGAGTTTTAGTCCACTTAATTAAGAAAGCTGTTAAATGTCATGCTACATGTCATCAAATGCCCTTTTTAAAACTGATTTCAATTTTTCATAAGTTCATTCCAATTGTTGTGTTCTCACTTCTTAATCCTTTAGAGATTTCTTTTAAGTAGATGTCATTTCTAAAAGTGAAAGATATATGATTTTTCCATAACTTCTTTTCACACTTCAGACTTAAAAAGATAATAGAAATACACTGACAACCAAGTCATCCACTAAAACATAGTAGTCTTATACATACATTAATATGTTTAAGGAGAAAAACTGAGATATAGAAACTTCTGAAGCTGAGTTGAGCTGTATTAAGTTTCACCCTTAAATTTTTCATATTAAAAAACCTGACTGAGGGCTGGAGCAGTGAGCAGTGGCTCTGCAGTTATGGAGCTTGCCTGGCACACGCAAGGATGCTGTTCAAACCCTAGTACCATGTACATAATGAAGTGTCAGAGCAACGAAAGCCACATGAAAGACTAAATAAAATTGATTCTCTCTCTCTCTCTCTCACTGTCCTTCTCTGAAAAAAAAAACCTGATTCAAAACTTGAATGAAATAAAGGTTATAAAGTTGGTAATGGATGATTTCCTTTCTACAAAACCAGTGAAGTTGCTTTACCACACTTTTCATAAGACATACTTTAAGCAGTTCCTGTATGCCTGATGCAGTGTCAGTTTCTGAGGACTCAAAGATGTGTAAGAAAGGGTGTCAAGTCTGAAGAAGTGACAATCTAAGATGCAGTCAAATAAATAAATTGATAAGTAAATCTCCATATAACAAATAACTTAGAAACTTGCAGCTTAAAATGATAAGTATTTAGCCAAGCACAGAGGTGCACACCTATAATCCCAAAGGAGGATAGCAAGTTCAAAGCCAGCCTCAGCAACTTAGCGGGACCCTGTCTCAAAAGAAAAAATGAAAAGGGCCAGGAATGTGGCTCAGTGGTTAAATGGTTAAATGCTTCTGGGTTCAATCCCTGGTACCAAAAAAAAAAAAAAAAAAAACAAGGCATGGCTTCTCTGAATCCTCTGCCTCGGGCTCTCATAGAACTACAACGAAGGCATCACTGAGAACTTTCAAGAGGAGGATTTACCTGCAAGCACATGTGGTTGTTGGCAGGATTTAATTCTGTGTGGCCTTTGAGACTGAGGACCTCAGTGTCTTGCTAGCAGTTATCTGAAGACCACCCTCAATTCCTTGCCACACAGACCCCACACCCAGCATCACTGCTTCCTTTATCAAAATTTGCAAGTCAAGAGGCAACAAAGTCAACTAACATGATAATTGAGGGCTGGAGTTTTTCCATCACAAAATTTTATAATAGAAAATGATAAGCATTGAAATAGGAAAAGACTAGGAGCACAGGAAAATCGGGGGACTGGTGCTAAACCAGCCTAAGAAGGCTGAGCTGTCATTTGAGTTGAATAGAAAGGATTAGGAGTCTTTAGATCAGTGATGAAGGAAGGCGGTTGCAGACAGGAACAGAGTTTGTAAATGCATAGGAGAGCTACAAAGCACAACATTGTTAATGTCTTTATAGTTAAGTTGGAATGGCACAATATCAGAAAATTAAGAATGACCTTAATTTAGATCAACAAATTTTACAGTTGAAAACTGGATGGAAAAATTAAGGCTCAAAGGGAGCAAGCCTAGCATATGATAGGTATTCAATAAGTGACAAGTAAATGAATGAGTGAATGAATGAATGAGTGAAATACCTTTATATCAAAAGAAATGAAATTTCACTTCCATATCCCACATAATAATCATGTAGGTCAACATCTTTCTGTGTAAGAAAGATTGCAGAGATAAAATCACAAGTGTGAAGAGATAGACACAGAGATGTTTTATAGTAAGAATTCTAAAGACAGAAACTGAAGGAAAAAACAAAGTTTAGATTTCAGTTCTAGTATGTAATTGCCGTGGTGTGATTCTTCCTCTTTTTGCAGGGTGATGCTTTTACAGACATAGAGAGAGATAATGAAAATTTTACTAGCCCTCACATACACAGAAGTAGGGTAGGTTTTCCAAACCCCTGTTCTTGAGCTAACCAAAATCCTATACAATTTCTGACTTGAAAACAGAACCCAGAGCAAGAAATGTTTATATTTCATTTGATTTAGCATTTTTGCCTCATTATAAAACACATTTTTGAGTTTCAGATGAAGAGCTTACTTTGCAAACAAGAGAGAGAGAGAGATTAGGCTATGGTACTTAAAAATATAAATTTCTTCCTCTGCCAAATTCCCTACAAATCTGCAACAGAATCAAAATCCTTGACGAAAGCATTTTTAAAAGAATATGGAACATGAACTGGTGAAAGGAAGATGATTTCAAAACTGGAACAAAATTATAAAAAGAAAAATGAAAACAATAAAGGTATTAAGGTATGATTTTAAAATATCCTTTAAGAGAATGGTAAATAAAACAATTCTACAGATACAGTTAGGGTTAGAAACATTTTTTAACATCTTTAGTGAGAGGAAGTTCCAAGATAGGAAGCTTAAAGATCTTGATTATGTACATCATTTTAATTGATAGGTAAAAAAAATGGTATATTTATTTGTACAACATATTTTGATATAGGTATGCATGTGGAGTAGTTAAATCAAGATTTTAACATATGAATTACCTCATATACATGTGCTTTGTTGTAAAAATATTTAAAAACTATTCGTGGTAATATTCAGGTATTTTTATATTTTTATTAATTGTAGTCATCATGATGTATAATGATCACTTGCATTTATTCCTCCTGTCTCACTGAAATTTTGCATGACTTTTCTTATTATTTTTATTTTTTATATTATCATTGATCATTCTCAATATACTTATTTTTAAGTCTCTTTTACTTTTAGACAATTACACTATTGATAATTTAGCTAATAAAATTCTTCCATTGCTTGTATCAACTAACTCTTAAGCAGTGAATTTCTGCTTGTGCTTTGTGATTTTGTGCGATGAGCTCATTTTCAGAGAGATTCAACTTCCCACATATATACTGATTACTTACTCCCTGATCAAGGGAGATTCCTTTTAGAATTTTTTTTTTTTGCTGGAATATTTTAAGTTTCCCTGGTTCTAGACGTGTTTTACCTTAGACTTTTGTTTGTAGATTTCTTGGTTTTGCAAATGTGGGTCTCATAAGCAGCCCAGATTTGAACTCCCAATTTCCACAAGAGTCTTTCCAACCATGGCCCAAGGAATGACACAAATGCATGCAAGATTCCAGGACTGTCTCTGGACTAGACTAGATTTTTCTAGCTTCTTTCATGAATTGTGTACACTATTTTCAGATGCATTTCCCAATTGTACAAAGACCTTTAGACACTAGCTTCTAAAGCATATATCCTTGCTAATGCCATTGATCCATTTGGCATCAGCCATCACTCTACAATCACTTAAGTTCCCTCAATTTCCTACTACTTAGTGATTTCCCTTTCTGGCATTTGAACTCAGTTTTGCAGCTTTTATTTTTTTTTAAATGTATATTGTAGCTGCCATTATTTTTGTATTTTGAGTTGGAAGGTATGCTTACTACATCTACCTGTCAACCAGATTTTCCCAGGAATCAATTTTGGAGCTAAAAAAATAAATTTGATGATTTTATAGTTAGATACCATATTGAAATAGTGTTTTGAAAGTAAGAAACAGACTCACTTCTATGAATTATCAAACTTTCATTTCTGTTGACTTCTCCATTTTTATGGACTTTTATAAAATTCTTTTGTAGTGCAAAAGTCATAGAAGACCATAAATCCGTCAAAAATTACTACTTGTGGTTAGTGAAGAGGCAATATAGCTCAGTGTTACTTACTTTGGCATCAAAATATAAAAGGGAAGGGCTTGAGTACTCTCAGATGAAAGTCTTTGAATTTTCTAGCCGAAAGTGTTTTGAGTGATTTTTAAGACTCAGATATTAGATGTTAGGAGCATCCTACTTCCCTTCAAAATATATTATGAGACTACATACCACCCATGAACTTATCTAAGTTATTTTATATCTCTATAGATTAAAAATTTCTTAACTTTGGTATGAATAGCATGAGTGTATTATTCATGGTACCAAATAGTGTTAGTCCTCAGCATGTATATTAAAGTAAATTTTAAAGAACAACATTCTGGAAAGAAAATCCTTCTTCTTGTTTTTTATTATTATTTTACTTTCCTGCCTTGTTCATTCTAATTCCAAGACAATTGTAGGTTTGAGGATATTCTTTTTAAAACATTATTTATGTGCCATTTTTAAAAGAAGTGCCAGAGCATAGATGTTAAGATTCCCAGAGCTGGAGTCAGATTTTCTGGGTTTAAATTCAGCCTCTGTCAGTCACTATTACTAATTGTATCACCATGGGCAAGGTTTTCATCTTTCTCTGTACCTCAGTTTCCACATTTGGACAAGAAAGATGACAATGTTGATCATATTTCCTACCACATAGAATTCTTCTAAGAACAAAATGATTTAATACACAGAAAGCTATACTTGGAATAGCTGTCAGTATGTGTTAGTTATTATATTTCAAATTTCCATGAAGCAACACAAACATCTCTAGAACCAACACGTCTTAAATGTGTTGGGACTTTGCTACTTAAGGAACAATAAAACTCTTTTATAAAGTAACAATGAACCTTCATTTCACTTGTATGTTTTTCACATTTAGAAGTTTGGAATCTGGTTTTCCTCAAAGCAAAATACACCTATGGCATTAGTTTCTCCACTACTCATATCATCTAATCTTTGGTTACTCAGTTTTCTTTTGGAGAATATTAAGTTTCAATGACCTCTGCAGTCCCGTCCAGCTTCCAAAGGCAGTCTAAGAATATGGTTTTATAGGAAAATCTTAAGGCACATTATCTTCAAGACATCCTGTGCCATCACCTTCCATGGTCTCTTCCTTCTTTCATGATTGTATGCCTTGAAAATAATTAATCCAGAGAACTTTTCCTTTCTTCAATCAAAACTCTTATTGAAACTGTTCACAGAGCTCAGGAAAGGAGTGAGTTGGGGCAAATTAAGAACCCTTCAGCTTTGTGGCCATGGAGGGCCCTCGCCTCCTCACCTGCTAGTCTGATAGGTCAAAATAAGCATGTTTGGCAAGGAATGCCTTGCTTACTCCACCCTGTCAACCAGGGGGTGAAGGGTTTAGACTGTGGTATTGCTACTCCACCCAACTTCTGTTCCATTTTTAATATACCTTTGTGATAAAGTGTATTGTGTCCATTAAAAAAAAATTCTTGAAGGTGTGGCTGACAAGAAGGAAAGCAATATCCTGCCACTGCCTCAGACATGAAAGGTCCTCCAGCCCCAGCTCATGACCCACCCTCTCTATTCTGGCTGTTCTGCTCAGGTTCCACATTTTGTTCAGTGAAAGCAACAACATTCACATACCCTACCACCTGGAAAAATTCCAGAAATTATCCGTGGCAAACACCCAAGTATGTAACTGTGTTCACAATGGCCAGTTGCAGAAAGAATATCAACACACCTTGCTTTCCTCAACAAGCGTGTTGCTGAAACTGCACAAAAATCAAACATTTGCAAGTCGAATCACTTCTTAAATGTGTTGGGAATTTGCTACTTAATGAACAGTAAAACTCCTTTATAAAGTAACAATGAACCTTCTTTTCACTTATATGTTTTTCACATTTAGAAATTTGGAACCTGGTTTTCCTCAAAGCAAAATACGCCTATGGCATTAGTTTCTCCACTACTCATATCATCTAATTTTTGGTTACTCAGTTTTCTTTTGGAGAATATTAAGGTTCGATGACCTCTGCAGTCCCGTCCAGCTTCCAAAGGCAGTCTAAGAATAGAAACATGGCCTCTGGCTTAGTTATTTCTGATTTTCTCATTCCATTCACTGTGATGAAATATGTGCTTCTACTAGTAGTTTCTTGCCTGGCTCCATTAGATGCCTCACCTGGGACTGGCCTGCCTGCCTTAGTGGACACAACAGAGAGAGCTAGAGTGGCAAAAACACATTTTGAAAGACCTTCAGAGATTTCTTTCTATGGTAACTTTCCTGCTTTATTTTAGGCCATGTGAAAAATAATTTTAAAATATTGAGATTGCCTCTAACAACTTCATATGTCAGGACCTCCTGTCTGGATGTCCCTAGAACATAAGATAGTATAGAAAATATTTAATTGATTGTGGTTAGTGGCAGTGATGTAACAAAGGTAAAACCCATATTAACTCTACTTCACATGCTGGAAAAGAGTACTACAAGATTGTTTAGTAACTCACTGAAGTCATCCAGCAAGTATTAAAGAGGCCAAAGATGCTCAGTTTTCTGATAAAATTACTAGGCTACATTGCTTAAAGTTACAATGCCTGACACTAGATGAATTTTGGTTAGTGGGCTTCTTATCATCTCCACTGACCATCACACTCTTCATCAGGGAGTTCATACATTCACCAGCTCACCCCTGGAATAACATCAAGAAGCAGCTGAGGGACTGGAAAAGTGGCTTAGTGGTAGAGAGCTTGCCTGGCATACATGAGAACCTGGTTTCAAACCCCAGCATCACATACACATCTTGGTAGAGGAAAAACAAAAGCCAGATGAAAAAAATAAAAGTTAACTCTTTTTCTATCACTCTCTTTAAAACAAATAAAAACAGCAGCTGAAAGGTGATACTTCAAACATTAATGGGTTAATGGCGGTGTGACTCAACTCACCCATGCCACAAGCCTTCAAACACAAATAGAAGCCACATTTTGACCCTGTGACCAAATAAATTACTTTCGTATTACTATAAGCATTTGAAGTCACAGTGACAAAAAGAAAATGGAGGGTATGATTCAAATTCATATAAAGTCATCTCTTTAACAGTGTGAATAAATATGATAATCAATTTGAAATGCCTTGGAAAACTTCAAAAAACTGATCATCATATTTAGTATTATTATTGATTATGGGAATCATGGAATTGCAAACTATCAGTTGACATTAAAAGGAGCAGATATTTTATAAAATAATTTATACTAAAAACATGATCATTTGTATGAAATTATTACCAAACTCTCAAAAAAGAAATAGAAAAATCTGAATCGTTCTATATTATTAAAGAAATTAAATTGTTTTTGTGAATTTTCTCACAAAGAAAAGACCATATTCAGATAGCCTCACTAGTGAATTATTCCCAAATTTACAAAAGAAATAGCATTAATCTTATACAAACATTTACAGAGAGTAGAAAAAAGTGATAAGGTACAAACAGCTACTGTTTATCAACCCAGCATAATCTTGATGCAAAACCTAACTAGTGTTTTAGAGGAAAGGAAAAGAGCAGGCGCATGGATGCAAGACTCGTGAATAGTATTAACAAAACCAGAAATGCAAGGGTAGTTTATGATTCAAAAAGCAATCAATGTAATTCATCAATAAATTCAATTGATTCAGAAAAAAATTTAAAAATTCAACACTTATTCATGATAAAAGTGCTTCACAAACCTTGGAGACTCCCTTAATCTGACAAAGTGTATGCAGAAATTTGCAGCAAACATTGTGCCTATTTGTGACTGTCAGAAGACAAGGGGGTCCAATAGCAGCACTTTCTTTCAAATTGTTGCGAAGTTCTAGTCAATGCAATAGACAAGAAGAAAAAATAAAAGGCATAAGAATTAGAAAGGAAAAATTTTCATCATTTATTCTTAGAATTAATAAATGCATTTATCAAGCCCATTAGACACAAGGTCAACATTCAAAAATCAAACAAACCTCTCAATACAATCTTTTAGAAGATATCATTTCCAATAGCACTAAAACATCAGTTTTAGCAAACATGTGCAAAAGATTTTAAAGAATGAACAATCAAGAAATGACTGTTTCAAGTGTTATAGAAATCGATTGGGACAAGTGCTGAAAAGTAGATTCAAAATCTGTATAAATAAAACTCATTTTCTAAAAGCAATTTTCAAATCTTTCTACTTCCTGTCAGTTGTTAGCTGCTTTCTTTCTCAAAGGTACACTATCACAGCTATTTGAATATTCAGCAGTGATTCCCTGATAACATCAGGGAACAGGAACAGCCTTCAGGAAATTTTCCTTGGAAGCCTTTGGTCTTAAGTTGGCTTTATGTCTTAAAGGAAAGGTATAAAATGAAAATAAATTGATACTGAATAAGCAAAAGTGTCTTAAAAGCACAATCCTACACAAAATCAGATCACTTCTTCATGCAGAACACCTTACAGAATGCCCCATGAAATATACAAGGTATTTGAAGAAGTCATTTCAAGCTAACACAGAACTTCTGAATCCTATCTCAGGCAAAGTTTAGAGCGCTCAAATGCTATGTGAATTGATGAAGAATCTGCTAGACCCCAGGGCCAACTTCAAATCCTCTTTTTACTCCTCCAGACTTTCCATACAGTTCCTCACTCAGAACAGTTCCAGCTGTCTACGGGAAGGCTCCACAAGACAAAGGGCTAGGATTTGGCCATGTACACGCAGACCACAAATGAATTACCCAGAGTGTGCTGGCAGAAGGACTTGAGTGCAAGGACATGGGAAAATCGGCACAGGTTGCCAGTGGTTTGTGAAAATTGTGAGAAAAGAGAAGAGTTTTGTTTTATTTTGTTTTGTTTCAAACTTACTAACATAATCCACAGGACAACGTGAGCACATTCCAGTCAATCCACTTCATAGACATGATCTCACTGGTCTCCCCAACATCCCTACAAGGAAACGAGGGGGACAAGTATGACTCCACCCTTTAGGCCAAGCCCTATCCTTCACTCCCACTTGTGGCTGGCAGTGGGTGGAACAAATTACCATCTTCCCTGCTTTCTGACCCCTCAAAGTGTGGGTGAGCAAGTTTGCCTTTCCTTGTTTGAGGCCACACAATTCCCAAAACAACTTGTCTGAAATGTTGGAGACTGAGTCACTGGCCAGTGATAATTCTCAAACAACTGCTAGTTTGTTTCTCAGCCCTTGCCTGGCCATGCTTACTTGGACACAACACAACACATAATGAAAATGCCTGGGCTGTTGTGCTTCTCACTAGCCCAGAGACTAGAAAGGGAAGACAATTGTGAATATGGAAGAGGAGGCATTTGCACTTTTGCAGCAGGTACTCTGCTAAAGAAATGGTTCAAGACCAGGAAAAAAGTAAGCACATTGGTCATGCAGAAGTTTTCCCAGACAGTAAAGAAGACCTCTACTTTTTAAAGTTTTTTTTTCTAATACTGTATTGCCTCTCAAACTCTATTTCACTTCTTTCTTATATATGCTATGAAAAATATCTGTGGCAGAATTTTTAAAATTCTCCAACAAAACAGCTACTAGTAATGAGAATAATGAGTATTGAGGAGAGATCATCAGAAAAGATAGCTGTGTAATAATAAAAGTTTAGGGCTGGAGCAGTGGCTCAGTAGTTGGAGCACTTGCCTGGCATGCACAAGGACACAGGTTTGAACCCCACATACACAACTAAGTGTCAGAAAAACAAAATTCAGATGAAAAAATAAAAATGACTCTCTCTTTCTCTCTCCCTCTCGTTCTCCTAAAAAAAAGGGGAGAGGATATTAATTGCATAGCTATTTGTTCACATTGGGAACTACAAGATAATTATTCAAAGACCAGTTCCCTAGAAGTCATCTGATTATCCTATACATAAAAATATGGTTATATTTTTCTTTATCTCACTAGAAATAAAATTATCTGAAATATATAGAGACAAAAAGCAGATTATTCTCCGTATAGATGTTGACACACATACTCATTCTACCCACATGGCTATCTCCTTTGGACAGAAATTCAACAGCTTCTTACAGTCATCTGAGATGAGCACCATATGGGGCATAATAATGCATTATTTCACCAAAGCTTTCAGAGCCTGAGAAAAACAGCCTGAAGAATTAGATTGTTCCTTTCTGAGCCAAGGTTGAAATCTTCTTAGTCCAAGATGTGCTTGGAAACAGTCATTAGGTAATTGCTAAAGCCTAGGACGATCCGTTTACGAATATGAAACAGTATTACCACTGACTTCCTCTATGTTTAATCCAGTTAGAGGCTAGACACATGGGAAGTGACATTTCTACATCACCGAAGAAATGGAGACGGAGGGAGTAACAATCTTGACAACGCTCTCCTGTTTGCTTTCTCTAGTCCCCAGAAAATGCAAGAATTAAATATGTTCCTTAAATTATGGAAAATCTTCCTGTGCATTTCTAGGATATAGTTTCTAGTTTTTCTCAGGCCGTTCATTTGATATGTCGTAGTAACCTGCTGAAATCAACAACCTGAACGTCAGTTATTAACACTGAGTGAGGAGCTTTGAAATGGAAGTCAGAATACTTCTATCCTTCATTAACTTGGTATGTGACCTTGAGAAAGTCACTTAATCTCTCTAAGCCACACTTGTCTCATCTGTCAAATGGTGTCAAAGGG
>PVKS010013810.1:0-49886 GCA_004027875.1 Aplodontia rufa | reverse complement strand
TTGGTTGGAAGGGTGGCTGGAAGGGTGGCTGGAAGGGTGGTTGGAAGGGTGGTTGGAAGAATGGCTGGAAAGGTGGTTGGTTGGAAGGGTGTCTGGAAAGGTGCGTTGGTTGGAAGGGCATTTGGAAGGATAGTTGGAAGGGTAGGTTGGCTGGAAGGGTGGCTAGAAGCCCCAGACAGCACCTGCTCATGACTGTGCATAGTCTGGGCTCCCTAAAGTGACACCCTACTGAGTCTGTCAGATATGGCAGTAGGGGGCGGGTGACTAGTGAGGTGGCTCTGCAAAACTGTTGTGTTCCTCGTAGGGAGGAACAGAGAGGACAATGTGCTGCACCTCATGAGCAAGGTGGGTGTCTATGCGACTGGAAACGGCTCAAGTCCAGGAGAGGAGAAAGGTCTGTTTCAGGTTCCTGGGGGCTACATAGACCGTGGGGTCATTGGTCCAGGACACAGCCTCAACTACCCCCTCAAGTTGTGACCTTGACTGTGTCCCTGGCACCCCCAGCCTTCTGTCTATCTTTCTGTCTGTCCTTATTGTCACCCACCTACTCGGCTCACGTCACCTGGCCCTGGGGGATGCTAGGCTCATGGGCAAAAACATCTGCCTAGCAACCAGGCCAGCAAGCAATCTGTAAACAAGGACCTTGGTTATTGTCAGGAACATAGGGCCTGACGTCACCAGTTCCCAGGCTGCTCTGGACTGGCAGTGGTGGGGGTGGGGATGGTCGCTTAAGATTTGCAGCCTCACCCATCCGGAGCAGCTGCTCAGCCTGGGGTCTCTGGCTGCAGGGGCCTCGGCATGGGTGCTGCCCTCTGGTGACAGAAAGTAGACACTGCGCCGTGAGGCCACACCTCGCAGGGCTAAGCAGACCCTGCAGGCTTCCCTCCAGCACCAGCGTGATTTGGGGTGTGGGCCATTCCGCCCCTAGAGGGGTTCTGCCTTAGTACTGCCACAGATGCTGCTGTGCCAGGCCAGGCATGCAAGAAATCCTGCCAAGCCCCGCCTGCCTCCTCCTCACTCTCGCTCCCTGGCTCACCGCGGCCAACACACAAGATGTGCTTCCTGGAGGGGACAGCTCCTCTCCAGGGCTGCTTGCGAAGTGCGACCACCCTGTGCAGCTACTGAGTGTGCGAGGATCAAGGAGGTGGCCTTGCCAGCCAGGACAGTAGGAGGAGGACGTAGGGCAATGTCCCAGTTTCCTCCACAGGGCTCTAGGATGGGGTGGGACTGTTCCAACTGCACTGCAAGGGAGGCCTGTGGGGAGCAGAAGCTGGGTGCTAGCTGAGGACACGGGCCTTGGGATGTAGGGCCGACTGTGGCTCATTCAGTCACTCCCTAAGACCCAGCTCCACAAACCGGAAGCCAGCGCACACAAGCTGGTCTTGAAGGTCAAAGCCTGGCAGCCAGAGGGTGCATGATTGCTGGCGAAAAACAACCTTTCCAATAATAAATGAGCCCTGAGCAGAGCTGCCAGGACACGGGCGCCTCTCAGGCTGCCTCCTGCCCCCCACAGCTCAGGGCCCCGGATGGGTGTTGTCCCCAGCCTGGCCCTGACCACGGCTCTGTGTGCAGCCAGCAGCCAAGGGGAGCACAAGCACATGATCTGCCCCTTCCTCCTTTCAACAGCAGCGCTTCTTGAGCCCTCCTGCCCGCCCGCTGGCCCTCCTGCCGCGCCCCCAAGAGGCCAGCTGGTAGCCCTGGGAGCCTGCAGAGTGCTCACTGCTGAGCCCCACACCCAAGTTTGCAACTTGGGGGACCCAGGAACTTTATTCTTAAAATGTCTTCAGTGATTCTGAGTTAAGTCCCAGACATCAAACTTGGAAGCTGCTGTCTCCCATCAGCCAGGGCCAACCTGGCCAATGTCACCCACAGGCTGTTGGCAAGTTGGCCTGGTGCATTCTGGGGACCAGCTGTGGGCTGTCCCATCAGAGGGCACCTTCTACAATGCATTTGGGGAAGGAGAGGAGGGATATCCCCATCAGACCAGAAAACCACACCCCAGATGGAGCCTGACTCAGGAGGTAGGGGTGTCCCAGGGTGAATGGCTGGTCCCAGAAGGCTCTTCCAAAGCCCAAGGTTGGCAAGGACAGTGAGTGGGGCCCACGGGCTCTTGGATTGCTGTGGACATCCTGCTGTACCTTCCAGAATGGAAAACGAGGCATCCACATGCCTGGGTTTAACACGTCTGCCTCTCCTGGGCAGCCCCTCACTGTGCATCTAACACACATCTCTGTGCACCCCTCTCCGACAGCTCCGCTCTCCAGGAGCCCGGCCTCTTGCCTGCACCAGAGCATGCTCACAGTTCACAGGCGCAGGCTCTTTGGAGCCTCTACCCTTTGCACGTACCTCCTCGGAGGCCCTCCCAACATTTCCACACTTCCTCTGGGAGTCACCACTGTGCTCCTGCCTCTGGAACATCCTCCAGGGCTTCCCCAGGCTGAAAGGGCCGCATCTGACTGCAGGTGGTGTGCACCGGCACCTGAAGTCTGCACAGACGGGGCAGTCATCGCCACCTGTCCACCAACTGTCCCCAACAGGCAGGGCCTTGGAAGGAGGGGCCGCGTGGGAGTCATCTTGGTCTCCTGGTGTCCCATGCTTGCCACATACAGATTTCACACTAAACAGAAGGTTTCAGGAGGTCCTGAGTGGGTGAAGGTATAAACACACTGTGGGTGCCCAGAGGGTGGCACATCATTCAGCCCTAATGACAGTGAAAAGATTGGTGGTGGCCGGGGGATGGTAGGAGGGACTAACAGGCAGAGCACAGAGCACATAGGTCATGATGTATCTGTGCAAACTCTTAGACCCTCCGACACTAAGTGGCCTCATGCACACTGTAGACCTTAGCAGCAGCCCCTCGACACAGGCTGAGTGACCACGTACCACGCCCATACAAGACGTCAGCATCAGGGAGCAGGCAGCGCAGAGGGGGACACATGGGCATTCTCCGTTCTTCCTGTAAACTAAGACCTCTAAAAAATGCTGTCTGTTTACGATTTTCTTTTCATTTGAAAAAGGAAGCAGCCTCCCTCTGCTGGCCGCACACACAGGGCACCTCACCAGGATTTCCAGCGGGCCCCTCCCTGTGACAATAGGAAATTGTCAACTCAGGTGGCGAGACTACCTAATTCCCGTGACAATGACCCCCCTACCCGGGCCTGGGAGCCTCTGCCGGAAGAGAAAGAGGGGATAGGCTTTCTCAGGCCAGGCCTACTGCCACCAGGAGTCTCTGAGTCTCAGCCCTCGAGTCCCCACCCTGACGCCTGCTCTGTAGGAGCTGCAAGGCCTGAGTGGACCCATGTGCAGGGCAGCTGTGTGATCCCAGAGAGCTCGGTCTCCACATCTGCAGACGGGTTGGGCTTAGGGCCTGGGGACCGGCCACTCGGGTGTCAAAACTGCTCTGTGGGGCCTGGCAGGTGTCAGCAGGCAGCAGCCACGTGCAGCTCTCTCCAGCCTGCCGAGGCCAAGGCTGTGGTGCAGCAGGTGGGGATGGGCCCTGGGAGCTGGGGCTCACGTCCACAGCAGTGGTCCACAGCCGTTCTCTGTTCAAGGACAGAGAGTATTTGATGCCTTGCAGGGTGTGAAGTCCCTGTCACAACAGCTCACCTCTGTCACTGTCCCAGCCACGGACAGGTCAACGAATCATATGACTGTGTTCTAACAGAACTTCCTTTGCCTCTGGCCCCAGCGTTGGCTTGGCCCAGACTTCCCAGCAGGCCACACTGTCAGGTGGTGTCCCAGCTGTGACTCATGCTGGCTCCACCTCACTGGGTGGCAAGGACGGGGACTGAAGAGGAGGGCACTGTATTGACCCAGGGTGCTGTGTGCTGGGTGCAGCAGGTGGTCTTTCCAGACCCATGGTGGTGACCAGTGGCTGAGGGTGTGACGATCACACTCCACTCAGCTGTGCGCAGTCCTGAAGCTGCGCAGGACTGGCCAGCCCTGCCCCAGGTCTCTGCAAGCTGAGCTCCACGGTGCCACACGGTGGGTGTGGAGGTGGCTCTCAGCCCCTGTCCCTCCTGAGGGAACCTCCTGGGCCAGGTGAGGCACACCTGCTTCCTTCCATGCACGATCTCTAGGGCTCCAGCGTCCTGTCCTCTGTCCTGGGCTGGGGAGGGTGGCGTCCAGCCTGCTCGGCCACACAGCACCTCTACTCCATGTGCACCTGAGCCAGGCCCCGTCCGGCAGCGCCTCCCCGCCTCATGCAGAGAAGCTCAGCAGCCTGCCATGCTCCAGCTGCTAAGTCAGGAGCCCCTGCCTTCTCCAGCAGTCAAACCTCCAAACCGACAGTGACCGCCGCCTTCCATCGCATACCGAGGTGCAGCCTCCTTCCTCTTCCACAAGATCCAGGCTGGGGCAGGCAACGCACAGGTCCTGCCTCGTCCTGCTCAGGGTCCCCCAGCTGATCCTTCCTGGTGTTCAAGCCTGGAAAGCTCCGTGAGGCTCTGGCCACGGCAGCCCCGCCCCCACACCAGACGGAAAAGGCCTCAGCCGTGCTCCATGCTCCATCCCTCACTCACCCTTGACCCTTGAGGCTTGGCCCTGGCCCTGGACACTCTCATGGTCCACACCTTGCCCCAGCAACTGTCAGTCACCCCATTCACAGGTGAGGACGTGGAGGCTCGGGGATGGTGACAGAGTGAGGAAAGGGAGGTAGTGGCCCTGCACAGGTGAGTCTGAAGCCCCGACCCTCAGCCCGTCCCCCCAACTGGCTGGGGAGCTAGGGACAGGGCCCTCACTCAGGGAGACAGGGCAGGAGAGAGGCACCCCAGCCTGGGGACTCAAGGCAGGGCCATATGTTTGCTTCTTTAGGGACTCAATATGCAGACAGCCAAGGGCTCCTTTTTCCTGAATCCTCTGGATATCTCTAACCATGACAACCGCAGGCTGAGGACAGGTGCAGCCACCAACGGAGCCCGCGTGCAGGCAGGGAGGGCCTCTGGAGGAGGCGGCACGGGGTGCAGACTCCAAGGGTGGCAGATAGCCTTTGGGACAGGAACAGCAGACTTCACAGGGCTTGATGGCAGCTGCCCCGGCCACCTGGTGGCTGCTGCCCAGTGCCTGCTTGCCTCGCCTGCCTTGGAAGCCCCTCTGGCCATGGTCTGAGAGGTCTGTCTCCCTAGGCCGGGATGAAGGGAGGCCTGAGCTGACCTGGCTTTGTCCAGCCAGTCCTATTGGGGACAGACAGGGTGCTCGTGCACCATGGAACCATAAGCACGGCTGCACTTCCTTGTCTCAGGAGTTTTCTCCAGGTTGGTGGGGAATGAGCGGCTCAGAGGCCCACGCACCCGAGCCCTTGCTCTGCCAGATGCCCTCTCACAATGGACACCCACTCTCAGTGCCTTGGTGCCCCTCTCGCCCTTGGGGTGCATTGTAAGTCGAGTCTTGGTTTCAGACCCGGCCCTAGCCTTGCTGACCGTCCTCCCAGGTGACTTCTTGGGAAATCATGCCAGGTTGCACGAGCCCTCCTTCCTAACCCACTTAGGCTGACTGCTAATTATAACCACGAGCCCAGGGAGCTGCTCCCCAAGCTGGCCCTGTTCTTGCAAGGCCATCAGGTTGGGCCCAGCAAGCGGGCTCTGCAGGCTCCATCCAGCCCTCCACTCGGAAAGGCGCCTTGGGTCCCCACCCCTGCTGAATGGAGGACAAGGCAGCTCCTCTCACAGGCATGGACAGAGGTGCCCACACCAGAGGCCAGAAGCTCACAGTGATGTGGTGCCTGGGCACAGGCAGACTCGGAGCCCAGCTTTCTGCGGCCTCTGCACCAGCAAGCCTGCAGGCCTAGAGAGCCACCTCCACACGGGGCTGCTCCCCCAGCACCCCGGGAGCCACCTGGACCCCTTCCCAGTCCCCATGAGCAGACTCCAGTTTTTCCCCTGTCCCTTGACAGTCCTGGGGCCAGGTGGCGCCTCCCTGAGGATGGCAGTCAGTGGCTCTGTCCTAGGCGTCTAAGAATGGACACAGGATGTGAGCTCAAATGCTTGCAGATGGGACAGATGGGATGAGCTCCACCTTCCCAAACGGGCTGCATCCATCACCCCTCTCGGGCACTTGCCAGCCCCAGGCCAGCCTCCTGGGGTGCTGCCCCTTCCCCAGGGGGCTGCTGGTGAAGGAGCGCTCTCCTCCTTGCTCATCCTTGCCCTGAAGTCCTTTGAGCTGTTGCCTTTGGGGACAGTGGGCTCCATGCCCATCTGGGTCACCACGCTGGCCCATCACCCAGCCTGGTGCCCAGCCCGTACCCAGCACCTCAACTGCGCAGCAGAGGATGAACCTGCACACTGAGTGGCCATCTGTGCACATGAGCCACACCTCCCACCTTGCCCCACATCCTCTGAGAGGCCCTTGCCGGCTTTCTCTGGGCACTCCCACAGGGGGCAGGTGAGCGCCTGGCCACTGCTGGCCCAGCATGGCATCCCTCTGTGCTCCGCAGGGGAACCTGTGAGTCCCTGGTCACTGCTCTCTCAGCCGGGCTTCCCTCTGTGCCCCACAGGGGACATGTGAGCCCTTGGCCCCTGCTCTCCTAGCCTGGCTTCCCTCTGTGCCCCGCAGGGGGACTTGTGAGCCCTTGGCCCCTGCTCTCCCAGCCTGGCATCCCTCTGTGCCCTGCAGGGGACAAGTGAGCACCTGGCCACTGCTCTCCCAGCCTGGCTTCCCTCTGTGCCCCGCAGGGGACCCTGTGAGCCCCTGGCCACTGCTCTCCCAGCCTGGTTTCCCTCTGTGCCCCGCAGGGGATATGTGAGCCCCTGGCCCCTGCCTTCTCAGTGCCATTCCACCACACCACCTTGGCTCTCTACCAGACAGCAGTGAGTTCTCAGGCCAGGAGTATGAGGGAAATGATACCAGGTGACCTCCAAGTGAGGCCATAATGTGCCACAAACTATGTCTTGCTTTCTAAAGATGCTCAGTGGTGTCGTTGTGAGAACCCCAACCAACTCGCAGGCGGCAACCAGCAAGGAGGCCAGGAGCTCCCAGCTCGCAGGCGGCAATCAGCAAGGAAGCCAAGAGCTCCCAGTGCTCATCTGCCATCGCCCGTGGGTGTGTGATAAGGACGACTCCAGTGGACTCCACCCCAATCCCCCAGCCACCAAGGAAGACAGACAAGTGGAACAGAAGCCTTATGCCATTGTGGGCTAGGGAGTGCTGTTACAGAGCCACAGAAAGTCCCAGTGCCACCAGACCTCGGAACACAGCTCTACAAAGCTGGCTGCTCCATCGGGGCCCCAGGGGGTGGGAGCACATCACACCTGTGGAGAGGCTGCTGCCCGCGCTGACCACCGTCCCCCCAGCCTCCCCATACCAGCCCTCCTGTGCTCCACCGTGGTACAGGGCCTTGGGGACTTTGCAAGGAGTCTGTCAAGGCACCGCAGCCATGACCTCTGGAGAGGAAATGCTTACACCACAGAGCACGGCAGGGCTGTGGCGCTCCCACTGTGTCTGGATGCTTCTGGGAGTCGTAAAAGCTGGGGTTTCACTCGAGAGGGCTCCAGATCCCTGGGCTTCTGTCGCTGGACATCTCCCTGGGCAGTGCGGAGGAGCGGATGCGACTGGCAGAGCTGAATTTCCTGGAAAGGGGTCTTCACTCTCCCAAAGGTTTGGGGACCCGAAATCAATGCTACCGCAGCTTCCCTGCTCTGGGGGAAAAGCCCAGAACAAACACTGGGTTTCAGATTGCTCCCAGTCTCACTCCTAAACTTGCCACCAGGCACAAAGTAAGGTTCCCCAAGGACAGCAGCTCACTGCTCAGAGAAGTTCTCACTCTTCCAACACTCCCTGGTGTTTACGGGGCAGGAGTGGGGCTCAGGGTCACTCTGTCCCCTCCTTGCTCCAGAGCTCGCCAGAGACAGGGGCATCACTACCTCCACAGCCAGACCCTCAAGAGGTGGCACCTCCATCCGGACCCAGGAAAGGCCAAGCCCTAGGGCAGCGTGACCCTGCCTCGAGTCTTCACAGCCAACTGGGGGTGGATGGTCTTAGGCCTATTTGGCCAAGTTAGAAAGCAAGCTCCGGGAGGTTAACCAAGCAGCCGAAAGCCACACAGCCAGGAGGGCAGAGCCAGGATTCATTCCAGCTCTGTCTCCTTCCAGCTCCCCACCCTGTCTAAGGCAGCCATGGTCACCTGAGTTCAGCCTCCTCTCTCCCCCCTCCCCATGCAGACCCCTCCTCCTCAGCTCCTTCCAGGTGAGACTCCACCCCTGCCCAAAGCTACACAACCCTCTGTGCTCCTCTGCCCAACTACAGCTAGCCCGTGCCCTGGGATCAGTGTGGGGTGTGTTTAGTGCCTTCTGGATGCGCAAGCAGGAGTGGGTCCTACAGGCTGTGAGCCCGCTATCTCTCCCTGACTCCCCTATGGGCGTCTCCCTAACTGCAGATGCTCAAAGTGGGAAGAGATGGACCGAGGGCAGGTTGTCCCCACCGCAGGGCCCAGGGCAGAGCTCTAGGTGAGCCCTGAACTCCTTGGCTTCCTGCAGGATGCCCCCAACACTAAACCCACAGCACACAGCAGGAGGGGCCACGGTGACTTTCCCAAGGTTCCTGGGCTGTGGTCCAGGGCTCAGGGGACGGGGAGGCCAGCCCTGAAGTCTACTGTGCCACCTGTACACCTGAACAGGAAGGTCCCTGCTGCATCAGAGGGAGGGCCACACAGTCACAAGGGTCAGGGCAGCCTTGGGCAGGAGCTGGCCAGTGGGGGCGTCCACAGCCCCAGGGAGGCCTTGTCTTGCTGGACAACCCGGCCCTTGCCCTCCTGGCCATTTCCAATCTGAGTTGGCCTCTTATATCTCAAACATCAGGGAACCTCTCCATCGACCCATTGGAAGAGTGTCCCCCTGAGTCGCGCCGAGCCACAGCAGGGGACAGTCAGGATGAGAGTCCCTGGACAAGGTGGCAGTATCAGGGAAGTGGCCTTGAGCACAAGTGCCTGTGCTGTACCCTCTGCTCAGGGCTGCCTTGCTCAGTAACTTTCTATGGCTCCCCATGGCCGCCAGAACACAGCTCAGTCCCCAACCAAACTCTCCAAGTCCGGGCCCGCCTGGTTTCCTGACCTATCTCCCATCGCTCAGTGACCTGGCGCTCTCCAAGGCTGCCTTCCCTGGCCCAGGACCAGACTTGGCTCCCAGAGTCACCCTCTCCTGGGAGAGCTGTGCTGTCCATCCCTCACCCCATGAAAACCCTGCTTGTCCTGTAGGCCCTGTCCAAGGCCTCCTGTGTCCCAATAGTGCATTGGGGACAACACATGCACTGAGCTCCGTGAGGGACCCTCTGCATATGGAGCACTCTGCGAGGTCACAAAGGCCCAGAAGAAAACTGGACCATGCAGGGTGCAGACGGGACACTGGGTGGGGAGGGGCTGCCCCTCATCTCCCCGGGTGGCTCCCTCCTGGGACGGTGTGACCTTGAAAAGGTGGTTACCTCTCTGCTGTGAGAGTGGGTCCTCTGGGACTCCCCACTGCAGTTCCCACTGCCAGGGATCCCGAGAGGACCAGCACGGGGCTGGGGGCCAGAGCCAGACCCCGCGTGCTGCTTCTCAAATGGGGCTTGGGGTGGAGCGGAGCAGCTGGAGGGCCTGGAGGCCTATGGGAGGCTGCAGAGTAGCCGTGCAGGGACCTGGGCTCTTAGACTTCTTTTCTTACTAAAACACCATAAAAAGCACAGCCAATGGGACAAAGAAAATCGCTCTGTTTCCTTTATGTTCTGGTCACGATACTGCAAAGGAAAGCAACACTGTGTCCCAGTGCCTGCGGCCCTGGCTGCAGAGGGTCCTCTTCTTTTTTTGAGATGGGCTCTTGCTGTGTCGCTCAGCCTGGCCTCAAACTCCTGGGCTCAAGCGATCCTCCATTTTCAGCCTCCCAGGAGCGGGAATGACAGGTGTGTGCCACACACCTAGCTTCCAGGGGCCCTTGGTTGTTTGAGCCCTTTCCCAGCACATCAGAACCCCGAGGCCACCTATGAAGGCTTTCCCGGGGGAGGCTAGGAGTCAGGGAAGGGGTGAAGGGCTGAGCGAGGTGGGCAGACGGCGTGACAGCCAGAGCCCAGGGTCTCCCATTTGAGTAGGGGCTCACTGGCCACAAGTGGGCTTCATGTGCAGGGTGACTGGCAGGATCGTAGGATAGCCATGTGGCCACCTACAGGAAGAAGGAGGCCCCAGGAGCCTGGCTGTCAGGAGTAGAGCCCTGGCCCTGACCCCAGACCTCAGAATGGGATGGCCTTTGGAGACAGGCCCTTGGAAGTCACAACAAAGGTGAAAGGGGTCATTAGGGTGGCCCTGACCAATAGCACCGTATCTAGACAGAGAAGCCATGTTTATCATTCGAAAGAACACTGTGCCTTATAAGTGTGCACCATCGGGATATGAACAAAAGGTTACTGCTTAAGAAGAGAAGATGCCACCTCTTGAGGGTCTGGCTGTGGAGGTAGTGATGCCACTGTCTCTGGAGAGCTATGGAGCAAGGCCATGCGAGGTGGGGAGGGGACAGAGTGGTGGTGAGGGATGGCCACACACTGCACATAAACTGAATTGTCACCCTGTAAGTACATACAAGCAAAACAATTATGACCCATTTTGAAAGGGGAGATTTGCACAGACACGATGCGATTACGTGGAGACACGGTGAGAAGCAGCAGTACCAGCCGAGGAGCAGCCCGGCGCAGGTTCTCCACATGGCCTCAGTAGGGGCCTCCCGCCACACCCTGACCCGGGACCTGGGGCCTCCCCAGCTGGGAGATAGCAGGTCCCCATGGGCTCAGTCACATGCCATCGGGGTGGTAGAGAGAGGGGCTGGACCTGTCCACTGCGTCCCACACAGTGTTTTCCGCACCCAAAGTGTTGTGAAGAGCTGCCCAGAAGGAGGTTGGCTACATGACAGTGATGGCAGTAAGGTGGCTTCCTTCCAGAGATGGGCACTGGGAACCGGCGGAGAGCCAGCCCTGGAGGTCGACTCAATTCTGGCAAACCCCAGCCTCTTCCAGCTTCAGCAGACTTTGTCCTCCCCCACGGCCACCCATGTCCCTGTGGGATGGCATTTCACTGCTGGAAGAGCACAGCCCTTCAGGACTGAGGGGCCTACAGTGGCATCTGGAACACACAGGAAAGTCCCAGTGGCCAGAGGGTGTGGCTCCTCCACCCAGGCCATGCAGCAAGTCTGTGGCTGTGCTCCCAGCCCAGCATGTGTCCCCCATGTCACACGGCCTGGCCTCCTCTGTGCCTTCAGCATACAGCAGGCGCCATAAATGTTCACATCTAACGGAAAGCAGGAAATGTGCAGGGGCTGCAGCAGCCAAAAATCTCCCAAGCACCTCATCTCTCAGTCCCTGAGCCTAATGCACGCCAGCCCTGCCCCGGCCACTCCACCACAGTCCCAGGCACAGAGCTGCAAAAAGGCAGATGAGAGCGAAGGACTGACCAGCCCAGTCATAGTCCAGCTCGTGTCTCCCTTGGCTGCCAACCCAGCATGAGACTGCAGAGGGTCCAGAGGTGCCCCGTTCCCCAGGACACCATCTGCCTGAGTCTGTTGGAGCTGTGGTAACGACACCATGGACTGGGGCCAGAAGCAGGGACATTGCTTTCTCGAAGCCCTGGAGGCTGGAGTGCAGAACAGGGAGCCAGCCTGAGGGCTCCTGGCCTGCGGGGTCCTGACCTGCAGTGATTCTGGCCTATGGGATTGTGGCCTGCAGGGAAACTGGCCTGCATGGATACTGGCCCGCAGGGATACTGGCCTGTGGGGCTCCTGGGCTGTGAGATCATGGCCTTCAGGGTCCTGGCCTGCAGGGACCCTGGCCTATGGGGCTCCTGGCCTGTGGGATCGTGGCCTGTGGGACCGTGGCCTGCAGGGATCCTGGCCTGTGGGATTGGGGCCTTCGGGGTCCTGACCTGCAGAGTTCCTGTCCTACAGGCTCCTGGCCTGGGGCTCCTGGCCTGCTGGCTCCTGCTCTGCAGGCTCCTGGCCTGCAAGCCCTCTCACTGTACCCTCATAAGGTGCAGAGACCTCTGGGCACCAAGCCCATCATGAGGACATCTGAGAACGTGCAGCTCCACCAACACCTGGTGCCCATGGCCTCTGAAGGCTGACTCCCAGCACACAGGGGCATCAGTGGGCACTGGGTTCCCCTAGAACTGCCCCGCTACAGGAGAGACGCAAGAGCTCTCATACAAAGATTTCCCCTTGGCCAAGGCATGAGGCGGCTCAGCCTGGGGGCAAGCTCAGAGGTGGGGCAGGCTGTGGTCCTCAGGCCCATGGATGGGCTTTGCCACCAGGGCTGACAGTGGGCTCTGGCTGCTGCTGGCACAACTTAGCCCTGTGGATCAGTGGCTGTAAAGTGTGGGAGCAAACTCAGGCTAGCACCAGCTCAGATGGCTCAGGGTACATACAACGGCACCCCAGCTTCAAGTGCCCCCCTCCTGCATGGACACAGGGTGGGCACCTGAGCTCCAGCCCTGTCTCCAACTGGCATGAGAGGCATTAAACCCCTCATGCTGCCAACAAGGGGCCCAAGGCTCAGAGAGGCTCAGCACTTCTGCAGGACGGCACAGCCTGCACCTGGCAGGGCAGGGACTGGAACCCAGCTCCACAGGAACCGGCTCCCCCACCCACCCACCTTAACTTCCTGGCTCTTCTCACGTTCTCCTCCTGATCCACTGGGCTGAGGGAGGCTGGTGTTGGGAAAGCATTTCCTGAGTGTCTAATTAAAACTGGGCATCTGAGCCACTGGCCGAGAGCCGGAGCTGAGCCATGGGGGCGGGCAATGGGCTGCTGTCCCACAGGGCTGGTTAACTGGCAGGGCGCACGCAGGCCTTCTGCTGAGACCCTGAGCTTCCGGGGGGTGACTCATGCCAGCAGGGCCCAGCTCATGGCAGGGCTGGCCATGTCCCTGTCGCAGCCTGCCTGCCACCTCCACCCAGGGGAGGCCTGGGTGGAGCCGGCCCAAACCACCACTGTCCCCAGAGACTCGGTGCTCCTGGGTTCGATGACAAAAATAACTTCTTTTTTATTCCACAAGGAATATCTCTCATTGTTGGAAACCCAAACATGACATAAAAGTTAAACACAAATGAAAAATCCCCTCCTGCCCCTTGGAGATAGCCCCTGGTATGTGGTGGCCGTCTATCCTGGGAGTCTCTGCCATCAGGGAAATGACGTGGTTCCTACAGGACACGATAGCAGTGTGCACCTTCTCCTAAGGCAGGGCCCACACCTGCCCTCAGGGTCCCCAACTGTGCAGCCTCCTACACAGCTCCTTGTCCCTTCTAAGGCAGGGTGCTGCTGGGCTGGGCAGGCGCTCCATGCACCCCTTCTGAACAACTCCCCTGCAGGCTCGCTGCACACCACACGGTTCATGTGTAAGATGTAGAACTCACTGGCTCGTGGTGTTCAGTGTCGATTACAAGATCTAATTTAGAAACTTTTCACACCTTGAAAGCAGTCCTACACCTGTTACTCTCATCCCCCTTCTCCTCTCCCCAGCGCCCAGCAACTGGGCATGTCATTCCAACTGGAGGACACTGTATGTGGCTGTTCATCACGCTTTCAAGGTTTGTCCAGGTTGCAGCAAATGTCAGAACTCCACTGCTTTTCACGGCTGAATAATATTCCTCTCCACATTTTGCTTAAACATTCGTCAGTTAACGGAAGACTTTGGGGGTGCATTCATTTTTAGGCTTTCAGGAGAATCCTGCTATGAACAGTCACGTGCAGATTTTGGTATGGACACATATTTTCATTTCTTCCGAGTATATACTAGGGGTCGAATTGCTGGGCCATGTGGGTTTAACAGTTTGAGGAATCACCTGATTGTTTCCTCACAGCAGCTGTTTCTGCCAGAGTCCTCCAGCACTGGGTGCGCCTGGCCTTTTGTTCCGGCTACCCTCATGGGTGTGAATGGACCCTGTTTTGACTGGCGGCCCCGAGGGCTAATGGAGAGGAGCGCTTCCTGTGCTCTCACTGCCAGTGCGCGGGGCGTCTCTGGGGCAGCTTTCTTTTCATGCTAGGGCTGTGAGTCGCTCACGTGTCCCCAGCAGGATCTCTGGTCGGATGTGCAATCTGCAAATGCTGTGCTCCACTCTGCTGTGTGGTCACTTTGTGATGCCACTTGCAGCATGGCTGTCTCGGCTTGGACGAAAGCCAGTTTACCGCGCTGTGTTGGTGTGCTTCTAGCAAACCGTGGCTGGGTCTGAGATCAGGGCTGTTTACCCTGCTTCATCCTTCAAGTTTCAGGTTGTAGCTTACTATAATTTTCCATAAATGATAGTTCTACTGCTAGAATCGCATCCACCACGCTGCTGCTGACCTCGCCAGGGGCCACTTCCCCTGTGATTGCAGATGGCAGTGCTAATGCACTGGGTCTGTCTGAGGGAGGGATGACAGTGCCAGGTCTGTTATCACTGTGCACCTTTTGCCAGGGCACTACTGCCCAGCACTGGCGGGCGCTCATGCAAGAGAAGGCATCTCACACCTGTAAGGGCTGAAGACACACCAACCCCCGGCATGGAAATTCCACTGGAAACGGATATGGCCGCACATTCTCAGCTCTAGGAACCCAACAGCAGCCTCAGGACAATTGGGAGGGGCCCCCGCCCCAGGCCATTCCACCAGCAGCCTCAGGACAGTCAGGAGGGTGCTCCCCCTTGCCTCAGGCCACTCCAGCAGCAGCCTCAGAACAGTTGGGAGGGCACCCCCCACACCCCAGGCCACTCCACCTGACCTCAAACCGGGTCCAGGCTTTGAGGGCACCCACTTCCTTTCCTCTTAGGGAACAAATGTCAAGTATCTGCTCTGTTTTCTCACAACAGCCTGGGAGCGAGGACATAGACCCTTGCTACAGATGGCCCTTGGGGCCCCTGAAATGTGGGGAGCACCTTGCCCAGCCCTAGTGAAGTCAGGCTGGAGCCGAGCTTCAGGCTTCCCCTGGAGCCCCTGAGGCCGACAAGCCTGCCCCAACCTGGAGCTGCTCTCAGAAGCCTGAGGTGCTGGCAGGGAGAAGGACGAGGGGTCCTGGTCCCTGCCACGGGCCGGAGTCCATGGGCAGGAATGGAGGACACTAGCGAGGGGGAGATCCAATCCAGCTGCCCACAGATGAGGCTGCAGGTGGGCACCGAGCCTGGGGTCTGCAGAGGCTGGGAGTGCTGTGGGGTAGAGGCCAGCAGGCCATGGGGACAGGAAACTGGCTGCACCTGACCAGACCCAAGGCCCCTGCAAGACCTCAGGATTACGGAGCTCAGCACTGTGCACCTGACTGCTGGCTGCTTCCAGGGTCCAGCTCCCTTGCTCCCCACTCTCTCACCTGGCTCATGCCCCCTCTCTCCAATTCCCCAGATGGCTCTCCTCCTATCACCCTACTCAAGGGCCACTTGTCACCATGCAGGATTTGAGCCACCAGAAGGCACTTACTGATCCATACAGAGGTAGTCGATGCACCCACATTAACTCCAGAAAGCTGCTGTTCCCTGAAGCTGGGCCTCCCAGCTCGACCAGCTGTGGGGGCACCATGCAGCACCCCAACCTCTCTCACCAGATGCCAGCAGATCCCCTCCCCAGCTGTGACCATCATGAATGCCTGCAGACCCTGCCAGATGTCACCTGGCTGAGAACTACTACCTTAAACGAAAGGAGGGAGGAGGGGCAGGCCTGGAGACTGGGGACCCAGGGTCCGCCTGGGCAGAGGCGCTGGAGCCCAGTGATGCTGGACCAGGCCCTTCCTGCCCTGGAGCCTCAGCTTATTCACCTGCCCATGGGGTCGCTCTGCTCAGCACACAGCCTGCTTGTGAGAGCCCAGAAGGCTGCCTGCAGCTGGTGCCCTGAGAGCCAATTCCATTGCCGCCTCGCACCAGACCCTCAGGGCTCTGGTGGGACTCAAGACTGCTGCCTCCACTTGCAAACCGATCCCTCCTCCCAGCCCATGGCCTCAGCACAGAGCTGCTGTTACCTGTCCCCGCTCCAGGCATCCCCACGGAACTCAGCCTCCTCTTGCAGGGCTGCTGGCTGTCCCTCTGAGCTGGGGCCGGCACTGTGGAACCTGTGGGTGGCAACTGGGCCAGCAGAGAGCCTCTGTGACTGGCACGTCTCCCAACGAGAGGGTCACGTGGCTACTGCCCCTATGTCCAATGCAGGGCAGGGCCAAGCCCTTCCCAGAACACCAAAATAGCCTCCCACATGCTGCTGTGCCAGAGACACACCTGTTTCCCGGGTGTCCGGAAAAGGGCTCTGGAAAGTCACCACAGTGGGGGTGGGGCAGGGGCCTGTGACCCCCAGTGCTGGGTGGCGGGAGCCAGCCATCTCACAACCCTCAGCCCCATGTGGCGGGAGTTACAGCCTCTACCAGGTCCCGGGTGCCCTCTCAGCCTGGCCAATGGGGACTCCCAACAACCCACATCTTCCTAATGTGGTTCTGCGGCTGATGTCTGAGAGAGGGGAGGGCAGGGCCCTGCTGCCTCTCAGGCTCTGGGGAGAGAGCCCTTCTGCCTCCTCCTCTTCCAGTGGCTCCAGGCTCTGGGCTGGGGTTGTGTCCCCCAATCCCTACCCCATCCTCCCCTGAGCCAACCCTGCACACCATGACCTCAGCTCCACACCTTAATACCATAAGCAAAGACCGAAAGAAAGGCACATTCTGGGGTTCCAGGAAGACTTGAATTTGGGGAAACCAACCCATAAACAGCCCTAGCGTGCCAGAGGGGAAACTGAGGCCCGTGAAGGGCGATGACCTACGGGAAGCCCCGGAAGGTGCCTGCTCTGGCTGCACTGCAGGGTGGTTTGTTGTAGCGTTCTCTGAGTGGCAATGCTCTCCCCACCATGGCAGCAAGGGAGCCCGTGGCGTTACCCTGGTTAACTGGGCATAAGACTGGTGCATCGGGTCACATGGAGGGGCTTCCGGGCAGCTCTTTAGACACAGTCACGCCTCACACCCCTTGGACTGCAGAGCAGTGCTGGGCCAGCAGAGTTGCCCCTGAAACAGCGCCCGACACCATCGCGCCCTCCAGTTGGCTCTGCAGAAGGGACTGGAGCTGAGGACTGTGTGGGTGTGTTGCCCGCTCGCCTGGTCGGACTGGCCTGGACCTCCACCTCGCAGCCCATGAGAAGGGCGAGGTGGTCAGCCACCAGGGCAGGAGCACCGGGGTGGATGGACATTCCTCCACAGGTGGACTCACTGTGTTGAGGGCAAAGAATGAGACCCCTGTGCTCAGAAGCCAGGTTCCCCTCGCTGGTGATGAGGCCACCTTCGCCTTAGCCCTGTGCCCAGCTCAGGGCAGAAGCCGAGATGCTGGCTGTGCCCAGGACAGCAGCCACCCACAGAGCACACAGTAAGTCCACAAGCTGCACCATGCCCAGCACCCTGACATTCCCAGTGAGGAAACTGAGGCACAGAGAGACAAACAGGTGAAGCCAGATCCTGACAGCAAGAGAGGACCCTGGAGCTGGAGCTTGAGAGGCCAACGGCAGACAAGACACCTGGAAACGGGGGAGCACAGGGTGGTGGGTGCCCGGCAGGAGGGGAGGAGTCTGATGGGTGCCAGGTGCCAGGTGAGGAACAGCATACTGGGAGAGCAAAGGGGAAGCTGCCACTCACGGTGCAGATGACCAGCTGCAGGAGGCTACGGCATCATGGGGTGGAAAGCTGGCAGGGGCCAGGACAATGGAGCCCCGGGGCAGAGCATGAGAAGAGGGCTGGCCGCTGGCAGGCGGTGCTCGGGTGCGAGGGAGCACTGTCCTCTGCTCCCCCTGTGGCTACTGTGTTCACTAGATCAATACGTGTGCGTACACGCACCTGCAAGCAGCAGCCCAGCAGGCTGGGGACAGAGCAGCTCTGACCCTCCAGGTTGGGCTGCAAGGCCAGAGCTTGGGGAGTCGCGGTGCTGGGGCTGGTGAGCTGTGGCCACTGGCTGCCAGAGTCTGCATGCCAAGCGCTTACAGATCTCATTTAAGCCACAGACCCTGGGGTGACACCATGAGCACTCCCCATGGCATAGACAGCAGATGGCAGTAACTGACCAAGGCTGCCAGGCAGGTGTGCGGGACAGGGCCACCCTGCCCAGAGGAACTAGGAGAGGCACAGCTGGAGCAGGAAGGCTTCCTGGAGGAGGGGGCCAGCCCAGCTGTGAGGAGGGAGCAGGAATCAGCCAGAGAAACAGTGGGTGGTGGGTGGAAGAGGGAGGGCGGGAGGGAAGGAGGAGGGGACCTGGGCTGCAGCGCACACAGGCTGTCTGCACCCTTCCCTGCATGCCTCGGTGCTGCAGGGTGGTCCAGGGAGCTTGGCAGTCTCCTGTGGGTGACAGGGAACGGTGTGCAGTGGAAGGTCATGCAGCAGTCAGATGCTCAGAAAGAACATTCCAGAGAGCAGGGAGATGCCCCCATGCCTCCTGTGCCCACCTCCACAAGGCAGGGATTCTGCCTTCAGACTTTAGTGGCCTCTGGGGGCTCCTGGCTTAGCTTTTCTTTTAACGCACAAAAGTGTAGCTAGGGGGCTGGAGCGGTGGCTCAGTGGTTACGGCACCGCCTGGCATACGCAAGTACGCGAGTTCAAACCCCAGCACCACGTACGTAACGAAGACTCAGAGCAACAAAAGCCATGTGGAAAACTAAATAAAAATTGATTCTCTCTCCCTTTCTCACTGTCCCTCTCCTCTTTAAAAATAAAAGAGTATAGGCAGGGGGCTGGAGCGGTGGCTCAGCAGTTATGGCGTTTGCCCAAAATGTGCGAGTACGTGAGTTCAAACCCCAGCACCATGCACACAATTAAGTCTCAGAGCAACGAAAGCCACATGAAAAACTAAATAAAAATTGATTCTCTTTCTCTCTCTCACTCTCCTTCTCTCTCTCCCTTTTTTTTTAAATGTAGCTACGTTGCAAAGATTTTCTCCCATGCTGCTGACTCTCTCCACGTTCCGGTTTCCTTCAGGCACAGGAGTTTTTAATTAGATTCATCCCATTTATTGATTCTTGGTATTATTTCTTGAGCTATAGGACAGAGAATTAATATTCAGAATAAAGAACTCAAAAAACTTTATATCAGGAAACCAAGTGACCCAATGAGTAAATGGACAAATAAAGTAAAGCCGCCCTTCTCAGAGGTACAGCAAATACACGAAGCGATGCTCAACCTCTGCAGCCACGCTGAGAACCATCTCATTCCACTCTGAATGACGACTCTCAGGGACACGGACAGCATGTGCAGGCGATGGGAGAAAGGAACTCTAGCACACTGTGGGGTTGTAAATCAGTGCAACCACGACGGGAACCCCCACACGACCCGGCATCCCACTCCTCGGTATTTATCCCAAAGACTAAGGTCATCATACTCTGGCGACACACGCACACCCACGTTCACGGCAGCACAATTCCCAATAGCCAAACTACGGAACCAGCCTGGGCATCCGCCAGCGGATGCTTGATAAAATCATTCACACAGGTGATGGGGTCTGCTCAGCCGTAAAGAATGAATCACGTCAGCTACAGGAAAATGGGTGGGGCTGGAGATCACGCCTGCGAAGCAAGCCAGGTTCACACAGTCAGGGGTGGAATGCTGCATCTCATGGTGCAAGCTGCAGAGAAAAAAGGGAACCAAGGGATCTCACGAAACTAGAAGGGAGATCAGTAGGGTTGAGGAAGAGGATCGGCCAGAGGGAGGAGAGGAGGGCAAGGATGGGTGCTGGGTGCAGGCTGACCAAAGGAAGCTGAGTGCGAGCAGACACGCCCAGGGACACCCTCTGCTCCACGCGATTACCGGGTACCAACAGAACAGTCACCAGGACAGGGGTGCCAGGGAGGGGGCCTTGGCCCTGGCTTCCTCTATGCTGCCTCACACGTCCACTCTTTCTAATGAGAGCATGCTGGAGCTGAAAACCGCAGGAGGAAGTGGGGCGGGGTGGGGAGTACTGTAGGGGTGCAGCGTGGAGGGCCTGACCTCAGTGCAGACCCCAGGGCAGTCGGGGTGCTCTTTCCCAACCTGGCTCCCCATGGGCCAGGACCCTGGGCTTGCTGAGAAGGGAGTGGAACGGTATTAATATTCTTTAATCTCTGGCATCTTCCCCTTCTTTCCTGCGCTTGGCTGCTGCAGACTCCAGGCCTGGGAGGGGAGGGGAGGCCTGCAGGTCACGTTCCTCTGGAGCTTGGGTGCTGTGGGATTCTCAGCAGTCTAGACCTGAGAGTGATGGACAGAAGTGGGGAGCAGGAAGGGAGACCCTCAGGCTTCAAGGTGATTCCTGATTTGGGTGGAGACAGGGTGCCTACACCCTGCCCCTTGCCATTGGTGACACAGGGGCAGCAGGGAACAGCATGGTCAATGTCCCTCAGACAGCAGCTCCCAGCTTCCTGGGAGAATCCCAGCCTAGGCATAAGGGGAGGGATGGCATGGACCTAGGAGCATTGCCAATGTGGTCAGGGCCACCTGTGCCTGGTCCTACCCAAGAACTTCACTTGACCCTATCAGGGAGCCAGGGGGATGGAGAATGCTCTAGGTGGTGGACAGTTACTGCCCATGAAGCCACCATGACCAGCAGCACCAAAGGCTGTCCCTCCTAAGCACCTGCTCACCCCCCTCCAGCTCTCAGCCCTGTGATTGGGCAGAACAGGCCCCGCCTCCAGATCCAGGACTGAGCCCTGATTGGCCTAAGCTAAACTGAATCTGCATATCCCCTCCCCGGGCTCTGATTGTTGATGGAGGAAGAACCCTGGCAGGGGGCTTCCCTAGCCCACCCCAGACCCTCCTGGAAGAGCCCTCTTTTCCTCTTAAGGATGTGGCCTGAGGATATGGGGGGGTGCAGCTGCAGCTTTATGTCCCACAGGAACCTTCTGGGCTAATGCTTAAGAGTCAGACAGCAGAGCTCCCGTCCTGAGAATTTTTGAATGGGGGCACAGGGGACAGGGCCAGGCACTTTGAGCCAGGTTCTCTGTCACTAGTTGCTGGCTTCCAAACTGTTCAGACATTGGCACACAGAAAGGAGCCTGTAGTGGCCTTGTGTGCACCTGGATGTGGCCTCCTGCATCCACAGGCTCCCTAGGGACTTGGAGGGAGTGCATTTCCTGCCCTGTGACTGCTGGTTCTGACCAAGGGCACACAGGTGGAAGTGAGCATGTGACACTTTCGACTCCAGGCCTTAAAAAGCCTCACTGATTCCTGCTTACTCCGTGCGCTTCTGCCATCATGGAAGGACACTCTGGGCAGCGTGACAGACGGAGCAGAGCCCCCACCCAGCTCAGCCCGGCCGGCTGAGCCTCAGCAGCCAGCAGCACGAGCAATGAGAACAGATGACCGAGGCCTGCTCCGCAGCGCCTCAGCTCCCTGGGGCACCGCGAGCCCAGGGTCTTAAAACCACAGGAGCATCTTCTCTTTCAGTCCTGGGGCCAGGAGCCAGGGTGGGCCTCCCTGGGCTGAAGTCAAGGCGCACAGGGCAGGGGTCTTTCCGGAGGCACCAGGAGAAGGCGTCCCTGGCCGTGTCCAGCTGCTGGTGGCTGCTAAGTTCTTGGCTTGAGGCTGCACCTCGCCATCAATCTGTTTTTGTGGTCACCGCTGCTCTTCTGTGTGTGTGTGTCTGTAACCTCCCTCTGCCTGTCCCTCGTGGGAATGATTGTGATGGCATTTGGGGCTCACTCTTATAATCCAGAGAGACTATACCGCTGAGTGTCTTAGCATAATCCCATCTGAAAGCTCCCTTTTCCCATTCGCAGGCTGCAGACCTTAGATGGTCTGTCGTGGAGGGGGCGTTTCCAGCCTGCTATACGCAGCAAAAATATAACTGGGAAAATGCGAGCAAATAATTTTCACATAGAAGTACTTTCTCTTATTACTTGAGATGTGCTCTGCTGTTTTCTTTTTAAAGATTTTTATTTATTTATTTATTTTAAAGAGAGGGAGGGACAGTGAGAGAGAAAGAATCTATTTTAGTTTTTCATTTGGTTTTCATTGCTCCAACATTTAATTGTACATGTGGTGCTGGGGTTTGAACCCAGCTCCTTGCCCCGTGCCAGGCAAGCACCGTAACCACTGAGCCACCACTCCAGCCACTCTGCTATATTCTATTCCATTCATCTTCTTATATAACGATGCTGCCATGACCCACTAAACTGGTTCTGTGCCCACAAGCAGGCAACCTGCAGTGCAGAAACTTCTTTCCCAGTCCCCATAGCTGTCCCTGAAAGGGTGGTGGGCAGGGTGGAATCTACCAGGATCTCAAGAAAACAGAGACTAAGAGTTCTGTGTGCACATAACCTGGGCAGGACCCCAGCCCACCCCACCCTGCAGCCCACCCTGCCCTGCACCCCACCCTGCCCACAGCCCACCCCACCCTGCAGCCCACCCTGCCTTGCAGCCCACCCCGCCCTGCAGCTTGCCTACAGCCACTCTGCCTGGCCACCTTCCCCTGCTGGGACAGCAGGGTGCACACTTGCAGCACAGCATGGCCCATGGGGGACTGGCTGGGGCCCAGATGTTCCTTGGTAGACCGCTGGGTCCTACCATCCCACTCAACAAGGAACCAGGGGTGGGGGCTCTGATTGGAAAGAAGAGCCAGCATGGTCCCCTGGGGCCACGATGGCTGCGCTTGCTGGCCACTCCCTCCTGAGTGCCCACTCCCCCTCGTAAGGCAGCTCTTCCTCCCTGACAGACTCGCACAGTGGCGTCCACCATTGCTGGAACTCGGCAGTTACAGCTACAGGCTGAGCACCCGTGTTCCAAGCGCCTGAGACAGAGATATTCCGGGCTCCTGATTTCTGAAGGTGTTCACATTTCCCCGGTGTTCCTGGTTTGGGAATATCTGCATGTGCCGGTGGAGACACGGGACCAGGTGCAAAGCCAAGACTCCATCACGTTCCAGAGCCTCCTCATGCACATGGGCTGAAGGTGACTTCACGACACTTTAAACCACTTTGAGCCAGAAGCAAAGTTGCTGGCATGGAATTTTCCATCCATGGCCTCACGTTAAGGAGCCGACGGTCTGGGACTGGGGAGCATTTCAGGTTTCAGCTTCTCACGCGAGGGGCACTTGACCTGTGCCAGTGCCATTGCTGAACACCACCCAAGGAGAGGAGGCACAGGAAACCAAGGGCCGGAGAGACTGGCCGCAGGCGTGGACGCTTGCAAAGGCCACACCAACCTTCCTCAAGGTCATGGAAACTGAGGGTGGAGGGCGCTGAGACATCGCCCAGTCCCCTGGGGAGGCTAAGGCCCAGCACCCGCTCCTCCTGAGCCCCACGCTGCAAGCCCCTCCCAGCCACGCGCTCTTCTCTTTGCTGCCCACTCTCTCGCCCACGGCTGCCCCAGCAATGCCACATGGCACAAGCACCACCCTCACCCGCTGTCTCCCTTCTGCAGCTTGGAAAACCCTGAGTTTGCAGCAAGCCCCCAGCTCAGCAGCCGCCAGATCTCGGCCCATGACTCCACCACGCAGAGCCTCTTTTTCCTCGTCTGCAAATGGGGATGCCTTCCTACCAATGCGGTGATGTGTGGAGAAAGCCGGGCACCTGCCTGGCACATGGCTGGCTCACGAGATGAGCACCCTGGGCCTGCTATAGCGCAGTCCCACAATGCAGGGCTCCTGTGACAGTTGCTTGTCCTCTCTGAAGTCCACATCCAGAACGCCAGTACCACGTCCCCTCGAACGAATGAACATCCTGGCTGACCGTGGTCAGTGAGGCGAGGGGAAGGCAGAGAGCGAGCTGCGCTTAAAAGCCACAAAAAGCTAAAGAGGACTGGAACAAGGTGGGTGGAGCGCACTGGGAGAGGTGAGCCACCGAAGGCCCAAGGAGGTGAGCCCCAAGGCCCCTGCCTCTGCCCCCAGGCCACACCCTGCCCCACTGTCCCCAGCACCCCTCCAGGCCCCATGGGAGTTGGGAACCCACACTAAAACTGACCCAAGCCATTTGTCTCCCTGCCCAACAACACGCAGCCCACACGCCCACCCACCTCCCGAGTCAAAGAAGACCAGCAGAGCAACAGAAAAACAAGCACAGAAGGGACAGGAAACCCACAGAGCACAGACGGCTGCTCGGCCCCCTTTCCCCTCGCACTGGGGACTCAGGGAGAAGGGATAGACACCACTCAGGAAGTGGGAATGGACTCTGCAGCCGTGGGGACTCTCCAGTCCAACCGCTCCGCAGCAGGAGCACCTCAGGCACGTCCAGGAGCACATGGGCTCAAAGACGCAGGTGTCATACAGAAGCACTGAAACCCGTGAGCAGGCGGGACGGGTGGTGCCCGGTGCTTCCCGACGATAGACAGGCAAGGACACAGCTTTAGCCCCAGGCTCTTGCAGGCACCCAACCTGACCTGGGCATAAAGGTTCAGACAAATCCAGAGAGCAGGTTGCGCCTCAGGCCAGCAGTCTGCTATTCCACGGTGTGGAATTGTATGCAACCTTGAAAAGGAAGGAAATACCTACACATGCTACAAAGCAGATGAACCTCGAGGACAGCATGTTGAGTGAGGTGAGCCCATCACAGAGGGGCAAACGCTGCATGTGACTCCACTCATGTGAAGTCCCTAGGGCAGAACAATCATGGAGCGAGTCCACAGACTAGCAGGTGCCAGGGCTGGGTATGCAGACGGGGACTACTGTTTAGTGGGAACAGATTCAGTTTTACCAGATGGTGTAGTAGACGGAGGTGACATTTCCACGTTGGTAATGCACTTAATGCCACTGACCTGCACTACTAAATGGCTGAGATGGGAACTGGGTTGTACTGAGGCTCCTTGAGTTTTTAAAGTGCCGACAGATGCCCTGGGCCCAGGACGGCACAGCACCACTCAGGAAGGGAGGGGCTTTGTGGCTGCACCCCTGCCCACCCGGACTGGGCTTTGTGGTCAGTGGGCTGTTGTCCACCAGAGTCCCCAGGCTGCTAGACAGTGGGGTGGTCTGTGGCCACGCTGAGCCATGCTGACAGCAGAGGGAGGGAGGTGCAGGGGTGGCACAGGGAATCCCACCTCGGTGCTGCTGAGCCCACGCCACCCCACCCGACCAGCGTCCCAGTGTGGCTTTGGCTCCAGCTGCAGTTTTCCAAAGCATAGGGCCAGGTTTCCTGGCTCAGCCTCAGGAAACCCAGGGCTGCTGAGCTTTCTGACACTTCCTTGGGGCTTGGGACCTGAAGCCCTGGTCTCTGCTACAGTCTGAGCATCTGGGACCCCAAGATACACACGCTGAAATCCTAAGCTTCAAGGTGATGGTGTCAGGAGGTCTTTGGGAGGTGCTGAGGCTGGGGTGGGCCCTCATGAGCGCGTTAGTGATGGAAGAGGCCTCAGGGAGCTGCTTGCTGCTCTCCGAGAAGACACAGCAAGAAGGCACCACCTACGACCAGAACATAGCCTCACAGGACACAGACTCTGCCAGAGCCTCGATCTCGGACTCCCAGCCTCCAGGTCCACGGTTCCCGGCTGTGGCCCGTGGTCTCGGCTGGGGCAACCCCAGGTGGCTGCACACTTGGCTACACATTTGACCCCCACTCAGGCTCCGCAGCACCCCATGCAGAGGATCTGGAGCTGGGCAGGCAGCACCCTCGCCTGGAGTCCTTGGTTGAAGGAGGCAGAAAGAAAGGGCAGGGTCCACGAGCAGTGGACAAGCAAATGTCAACAGGAGGGACAAAGCAGCAGAGAGTGGCCGGGGGCTGGAGGCCACCCACGGAACAGGCATGAGAGGATCTGGGTGAGGGGCCAGAGGAAGGGAGCAGCCTGAGCTAAGACCCAGGGGTGGGAAGAGTGCGAGCCACTTGGGACCTCAACAGCTCAGCATGGTGGGGACAGCCAGCTGTGAGGAGGTTCCAGGAGGGGAGATCGGGGGTAAAGTCAGCCGTGAGGACGTTCCGGGAGGGGAGGCTGGGGGGTGGACAGCCAGCTGTGAGGAGGTTCCGGGAGGGGAGGCTGAGGAGGAGCAGGCTGGATGGTAGCCCTCAGCCAAGCCATCAAGTCCTCCCTGTGTAAGGGAGACTCCACAGGCCTAGCCCTTCAGACCCTCCCAGCAAACGTCCAGTGGTGTGGACACTGGGAAAGAACTTCAACAGAACTACCATACAATCCAGAAATTCTGGGATGTACCCCCAAGAATGAAAAGCAGGGACTCCAACAGATATTTGCGCATCCATGCCTACCGTGACATTGTTCACGATGGCCAGGAGGTGGAAACAACGCGGGTATCTGTTGTTGGAAGAATGGAAAACCTAGAGGTGAGCCATGGAGTAGTACTCGGCCTTGAAAAGGGCATTCTGACATTCTGACATGTGCCACATCTTGCATAAATCTTGAGGACACCATGCTAAGTGAAATAAGCCAGCCACAAATACCACAGGAATCTGCTCCTGTGAGGTCCCCAGAGTAGTCAAGTCTGTGAGATGGATGGCAGGTGCAAGGGCTGGGGAGGGGTGGAGAGTTAGCATTTAACGGGGCTGGGATGTTAGTTCTGCAAGATAGAAGGTTTTTGGGAGGCTGCTGGTGGGAACGGTCGCACAGGAGAATGTCTTGATGCCACCAAGCTGTGTACCTCAGAATGACTATAGCGGCCAATGTTACGCTGTGAACGTTTCACCACGGTGAAAATTATGAAAACCATCCCCAAACCAACAAAGCCCTCCTGCACCCAGTGAAGGGGGGACATGGGCACAGAGGCCACAGAAGCCCACTCACAGAACTGCAGCTACCAATAAGGACCACAGGAGGGAGGCTAGTGCTGGGGAGACTCAGGAGACAGAGCGGGAGGACAGCAGGTGCCCCAGCCCTGGCCAGGGTCAAGAATCCGGGTAGAGCAAGGGCGGGCAGTGCAGCCGCGGTCTGCAGGCTGGAGGCTCCCTCCGTGTGGTGAGGCCCACGGGACGCGCGCTTCTGCCAAGGCTGCCAGTGCTCCTGATGATGAGGATCAGAATAAGATCTAGGGAGGTCGCAGAGCCAGGGAAGAGCTTTCTGGAGGCCAGTGGTGGGGATCCATCCTGCCAGCCTTAGTGGGAGCCCAGGGGCAGGGAAGCGGCACCAACGGGAGCTTGGGAACCTTAGAAAATGCAGAGGAGGCCTGGGTGCCTTCCCCCTAACCTCCAGCTCGGCCAAATGCAGCCCCCCTCCAGCTCCCTCAGCCTCCCCATCCGGCCTCGCCCTGGTCTGCATGTCCTCCACTTTCCACGGTGGTGTGAAGGGCCTGGGACAGGGACAGCCCTGCCATAGATCACAGTGTGGCCTCTGGCGGGCTTGACCTCGGCCACCCTGCTCCCCTCTCTCCTGGAGCCCTAGCTGCTTGTGAGGGTCTGGAGCAAGTCTGACGGACATCCAAATGGTCCGGGAAGGGCCCGGCCTGAGCAGGCGAAGGCTATAATCTTACAGATCACAAGGCCACAAGCCCGGGTCCCAGACACAACCTGCTGCTAATTACCCCCCCCCCACCGTCTGCAGCAAACCATAGCCACTCAGCCTCCTTCCAAGCCCTGCCTGTAACCCACTTCTGCTGCCCTGAAGCTCATGGGTGCCTAGGGAAAAGGCCTCTGCCAGGCACGAGTGCAATTTGGGTCCAGGAGTCGCTGCGGCAGTACTCCCATCTGCACCCTTCGGAGGGGAGGTGGCGCTGAGGCACGCGGGTCGCAGCGGGTGCACAGGTATGTTCACACGCAGGAGCCCTCTTGGAGAGCGTGTCCTGCGTCCCGAGCAGCAGAATCTGCAGGATTGCGGGCTGGCCAGGGCTCCAGGGCACTCTCCTGAAACTTCTTTCCCCGGAACGCTTGGGGCCGCGTTCCAAACTTCCATGGGCTCCACCTGAGCTTTGCACGGACGGAGGATGGAAAGTGCATGAGCCAGGCCTGGCCCCCGGCAGGGGGTGCCCGAACCCCCGTGTGCACCCCTCCAGCTTGTGCGCAGCAAGGGCAGAGCAGGACAAGCCACTGCGCAACTGTGTCCTGATGCCGGCGACCAGCCTGCCTCCCTCCGGCCACTGCAGTCTCCAGGGCCAGGCAGCTCTTGGGGAAACAGGAAGTTCTATTCCTGGTACAGCTGACCCTCTTTCCGAGAACTGGGACAGCAAGGGCCAGGCAGCTGCCAGGGTCCCCTCCCTGCATCTCTGGGTCTCATGGTCTACGCAGCCTTCAACGCTGCTGCTGGGGGTCAGCTCCAGCTGGACTCTGCCTCCTGCTCGTTCTCCCCGAGGTCAGGGGCTCCGACTGCTGCCACCCTGACATCGCCTAGCTTATGCCCAGGGATACCTGGGAAAGACCAGGTGCAGAGAGCACAGGCCCTGACACCTGACGTCCGGGTGGCCCTTGCTCTCCCGGAGCTGAAGAGCCGGCAGGTCCAGCCAGGCGCTGTGAGGCCTCAGAGCAGCGCATGCAGCACAGTGGGCCGAGGAGGCTTGGGCGTATGCTTGTGGCCACGGCCGGCTGCTGCATGGTGGCCCTCACCCTGGACCTCCCACACTTTCTCTTGGACGAAGGTGCTGTTCCCTTCCATGTGCGCAGCTGAGGGACGTGTCCCCATTGGCCTGTACCCCAAGGGCAGCACCGTCCTCCTGATGAGCTGGAGGAGCCCCAGGGGCCACCCAGCCATCCAGGGGCCTGGCTTTTGTCCCATCCCTGGCCTCCCTTGGCCTCCTTCTCCCGACCTCCTTCTGCCCTGGCCACACCAATCCTCCTGGCAGTACATGGCTGAACATCTTGTAAGGCGTGTGGACACCAGCGTCCCACCCTGGCCCAGCCAGCATCCCCTGTGTGGAGGGAGCATCCCGGCCCCATCTGGCTCTGCAGAGTGACCAAGGACGGGGCCCCAGAATCTGCATTTGGTGACACCTGGGTATCCCCGCTTGGTGCCTTCACCTCCACCACCTCCAAGGTCAGAGCCTCCCCAGACCATGGCTCGGAGGCTTGGAGGCTTGGAGGCCAGGCACAGCATCAGGTGCTGCAAGAGCAGCACAGTGTGGAGGAGGCGGAGGAGAGGGGTGCAGGACACAGGCAGGCCACGTGGGGCCTCACCCAAGGCGCCGTCGCCAGAGTCTAGGGTGGGGGCATGCTCAAACCCACGCTGTCCCACTGGTGCCCCGCGTGAGCCGTCCTGCTGCCGGGACGCCCTCCTCCCCTGTCCGCTAACCCTGGCTTGCCCAGATGTCACCTCCTTCAGGAACTCCACCAGGACTTCTCTCTCAGGCCAGCTGCGTTAACCCCATTCCGTCCCTACAGCACGCAGAGACCTGTCCTCTCCCTCACAGGCTGCAGCTACTGGGGAGGAACTACATCAGACACCTCAGCTCCTATTCAGGCACGAACACACTGGAGCGTGGCCACACCAGCTGGTGTCCTAAGCCAGGCCCACGGTGTCGGTGTCGAGCTGGTTGCCTGAGAGGACGCAACTGCTGCGACAGCCAGGCTGGGGTGGAGGAGGGGAGCCTTCCTGGTGAGGTCGACTCAGCGGGAGGCATGTGTGGGGGCACGGGGGGGGGGGGCGAGCTACCACACCCCACAGGCTGTCAACCCAAGGAGGTGCCCAGGGGCAGGCTGAGGCCCCCGCTGACCCCGCCACCCCAGATCCAGAGCGGAGCCCTCTGGAGACCTCTGGGGCCTCAGAGGTACCCTCTGCAGTCGGAAAGGGCAGAGTATCTCCAGACAGCAGTCCCCAGAGTCCCTGGCGCGGCGAGACTCCAATTTCTAGCAGGATGGGCCATGCAAGTTGCTGGCCCGGGGCCGTGGGGCGCAGGCCAAGCATAAGGGATTTCTGTGTCTTCCTGCATGTGCACCCCTCCCTGGTGGGGACACCCCCCACAGTGCCCCAGGGCCACCAGCCGAGGATCAGGAGCTGGCGGAAGGTGAGGCGTGGAGGAGAAGCTGACGCAGGGGCACAGAGCCGGCTCCCTGCTGCATGCGACGGGGAGGCTGCTCTACCTCTACCGAGGTGGGTAGGCCTCTCCACGCCTCCTCGCCCGGCGTCCCCACGGTGACCTGGGTGAGGGCGAAAACGGGGAGCCCATGTCAAGAGGCTCGGACAACCTGGAACATGAACCCTCGCCACCAAGCCCAGGGCGTCTTCCTCAGGCAGACTCCGCTGTTTCCTCCCTGAGTTCAGCGAGCCTCTCGGGAGGCAGCTGGGCCTGACACGGCCTGCGGGAGCTCCCGGGCATGCGCCTCCTGTCTTGACTGCTACCTGGGGGCAGTGGCTTCCGCCAACAGGGATGTGCAGGGTTAGAGGTGAAGCCCGAGCCCAGGGCAGCTCGACGCCCATAAATGGCAGGCATCGATCCTCACGAGAGAAATCGATCGCCACCAGTGGACTCCGCTCTGGTCAGCGCCTGGGGGTTCCTGAGGTTGCCAGGGCACACCCAGGATATATTTAGCTCTCCGCTGGGGCCCTGCCAGGTGCACGCATTCCTCACCAGGACTCCGAGTTCCAGAGACGCTCCTGACTGCTCATCAGCGCCCCTGTTCAAGGACTAACTTCCTGCGAGTTCACGGGCACGATCCACAACCCTCTGCTTGTAACGTCCCAGTGCCCCTCGTGGCACGAGCTCACAGCGCAGTCCACCTCCCACGGCGGAGAAGCCGGGCCCCAGAGCACGCCCCACCACTGCCGGGTGTCCAGCAGCTGCTCCGTAACAGCGTCCTTGAGACCCGGTGTTGAGCAAAACCCTGTCACTTGCACATCCTTGAAACAAATACGCACATGAAAGAGTAATGCGTTAGAAAAGAAGAAACGTCGCCCACACCGCCACAGGGAACGCCGCCTAACCGCCACAGGGAACGTCGCCCATACTGCCACAGCACTTTCACGCATTTTCTCCCAGTGCGTTTCTTCTGAATATTCTGCAGAGATCTACTGTGCGCTCCTCATCTGTCTCCTGCACTGACAGGGTATTTTACTAACCCTCATGATCATTTTACCGACTGCATGACATTTCATTCTTTATCAGATATTCTAAAAGTGTGGCCGAGAGATTCCTAACAGCTCCCAAGACCCTGTCAGGGATTCTGTGGGGTTAAGATCATGCAAATAGGGCTGGAGTGGTGGCTCAGTGGTATCACGCTTGCCTGGCATGCATGAGGACGCAGGTTCAAACCCCAGCATCACATACGCAAGTAAGGGTCAGAGCAACGGAAGCCATGTGAAAATCTAAATAAAACCGATTCTTTCTTTCTCCTTCTCTCCCTGTCCCTCTCTCTCTTTAAAAAAAAACAATCGTTCATAATAAAACTGAGGTGCTCTTTCCTTTGTCACTGCTACAGCGTAGATGTCGAGCGTCCCTAAAGGCCCGTGTGTCGGACACTTGACCTCCAGGGTGGTTCTACTGGAGGTTGGACCTTCAGCAGGTGGGGCCTGACGGGCGGTCCTGAGGCCACTGGGGATCTGCCCTTGAACCTGGCCCCTCCTCAGCCTGCTTTGCTCCCCGGGCTGGGTGAGCAGGCTGGCGCTGCCATACGCTCCTGCCATTGCCACCCACCATCCCCAACAGGGGCCTAAACGCACCAGAACCTCAGGCTGAGAGCCCAAATAAACCTTCCTGCTTTGGAAGCGGGTTCCCCCTGGCTTTTCATCATGGAAGGAAAGCTACCGACGGTCCCTCACCCTCTGGACCCCCGTGCAGCCCTGCAGCAGCTGCGTGGCTGGTGACATCACACCTGGCGAACTCAGGGCCCATCGCCAGGCTCTAGCTGTCGCTATGAAGCCAGCTATGAATGAGATTTGCAAAACAGCCACAGCCCAGTGAACGCTCTGAGGGTAACACGAAAGGGTTTATTTCTCTCCACATTTTAAAAAAGTTCTAATTTAGATTTTGGGTGCTCGAACTGACGGCCTCCTTCCGGAGCCTTCCAGCAGAGGCGGTCCCCAGAAGCAGCAGGCCTCCCCTGAGAGGCACCGCGCGCTTCTCCTGCTGCTTCCTGGAAGGCTGCGCGCGCTGCTGTCTGTCAGCGCTGTGACGGTGAGCTCGCGGCGCGATCTGGGTTAGGGTGACGTTCCATCCTATGAGAAGCTGTTCTCACACGCAGCCAGCCCAGACACGCCGCAGGGAGAAGAGGGCCCAGCACCAGAAGGAGACACTCAGAGGAGCTCCCTGGGGCCTGCTGATAACGGCCCCCAAGGTTACCCTTGCTCTGCTCTCTAGATCTGTCACTGCCACCCTGGAGGACTTTGCAGATGTGGTTAAGCTGGAGACATTGGGACAAGCTTTCCTGTGCTGTCTGGGTGGGCCCTGGATGCTGTCCTGTGTCTATGGAAAGGAGGAGGAGGGCACTGGCCTTGGAGAGGGGTGATGCAGCCACAAGCCAGGGAGTGCTGGCAGCCACTCTGGCAGGAGGAGGCAAGGACGGCTTCTTCCAGGAGCCTGAGCGGGGCACCACCCAGCTGCACCAAGCTGTCAGCCTGGGGGCCCTGGTTTTGAACCTGCCTCCAGAATTGCATGTGTTCTCACCCACCCGTGTGGAAGGCCCCCAAGGCCTCAGTGCTAGTGGCCTGTGACCTCCTAAGCCTCTAGACAGCCAGGCCCCATGTCTCAGAAGAGGGGACATCAAGGCCCAGTTGGACACCACCAGCCCCACACTCCCGAGGACAAGGGCTGTGCCACGCCATAGGAGAGAGGCCTCACAGAAGCTGCCACTGCCCTTTCCTCAGCCAACATCCCACCTCCTGCTCTGGCTGATCCTCAGGGACCTAGAATCATAGCAAAGTATCTCATCCTGCCTCTGAGTGGTCACACTGTGAGGGGCCAGCAGGGAGCAGAGGCAGAGGGAGCCTACAGAGATGCCTGGCCCCACAGGGGTGTCTGGGAGGGCTTCCTGGAGGAGGTGACACATATATATTTGTGTGTGGTACTGGGAACTGAATCAAGGCACTCTGCCACTGAAGCTCACCCTGGCCCCTTTTATTGCCCCACATGTCATCCAGTCACCTCAGGGAGCCCCTCTGCATCCATATACTTACCCCTTCCTGGTCTCCTACCCAGGCAGGCACCTTCTTTGACCAGGACCCCTGAGGACTGGGATGGGACAGACACCACCCAAGACGTTCAGTGCTGTGATGAAGAGACTACCTGGGGGCCTGAAGCCAGCCTGAGGGACAGGGACTTCCTGGTGAGGGAGAAGGGCCCTTGAGTGGGGCACTATCTGCAGGTGGGGAGGGAGGTGGTGCTGGTCCCACCAGGGAAAAGGCTCCCCTGTCCCTCAGCTGTGGCTCCCTCCCACAGCCCAAAGGGTCCCACCCACTGGACACCCCAGCAGCAGGGGCCGCACCCCTCCTTGGCAATTCTGCTAGAGACCCCTCCGCTGGGCACGGTGGCCCCACCCTGGGATGCCAGTTCCTCATGGCACTGCTGCCTGGCTTCCTGCTACGCCCAGGCGGCTCTGCAGACACAGGCCGGAGAGGGGCTTGGGGTACAAGAGGAGGGACAGGCAGGGAAGGCAGAGGCAGTGGCTGAACAAGGCCTCAGGGCGGTCCCAGGCCTGAGGGGTTTGGAGGCAGAGCGCTCAGGTGGTGGAGAGACTGAGGCAGCTCCCCTGTGGTCCCCTGCACCACAGGACACAGCCACTGGTGGCAGGCAGGTGCACAGTGTGACAGGTTGGGGGTAGGGGTGGCTGGTTCCCAGCCTCTGCTGGAGCACCTGTACCCGCCAGGGCTACCTGCGCTCCGTGAGGCCTGGGGTCCCAGCCCGGGTGGGTCAGGTGTGCACTCAAGATGTGCGTGGTTCAGGAATCTGCAGTGGGGGACAAATCTAAGCTCCACAAAGCTTTGGGCTTCAGGTGTTGTACTGACAGCCACTGAGGGAGGCGGACAGGTGGCCAAGTGGATGGGTCCAGCAGGAGATGATGAGGGTTTTGAAGCAGGGAGGCCCCAGAACAGGCTTCGGTCAGCAAAATGTTTGCAGTCCTCTCCCCTGGTCTCCCCGTCCCCGGCCTTCGCTTCCCGGGGGTGCCCCTGGGAAGGTGGGGTGGGGGCTGGCTGTCTGCCTGTGTGGCAACTGCTGTCACAGATGAACGCAGATGGGGTGGCTAAAGGCCAGTCTCACGCAGCCCTGGAGTTAGGGGTCTGGCTTGCAACTCCTGACGCTGAAGCCAGCAATGCTGGGCTGGGTCCTCTGGAGGGTCCCAGGGGGTGGGGGGAGCAGGAGGCACCTTCCCACCAGGCCCAACTGCCTGTGCACCTGGGCTCCAGGCCTCCCCATCCTCAGAGCTTCTCCCTGAATTCTGCTTCCGTCATTACAGTTCCGCCTCTCCTCTGACCACCTGCCTCTCATTAGCGAAGATGCTCATGATTATATTCTGGGCTCACTCAAGTAATGAGGAATGATGTCCCCATGTTGAGGTCCTTAATTTAGTCACATCTCAACGTTCCTTTTTCCAAAGTAGCATAGAGACAGTTCGGGGGCCAGTATCCAGCCCCTACAACCTCAAGAGGAGACGGTTCAGAGAGGGCAGCCCTCAGCCCCAGGGCACACAGCAGCAGGACCAGAAGCAAGTCCTCCAAGCCCTGAGAGCAGAGAGGAAGGGGAGGTGGGATTCCGGATGGGAGTGAGGACAGCACAGGGTGTGGTCCCTAGCAGACTGCCAGCAGGAACAGCAGGAGCATCCGGAATGGCTCTGAACCCAAGGGGTGCTGATGGTTGGAAGCAGGGGAGGCCCTGGGCCAGACCAAGGCCACATGACACCTGGGCCTGATGGGAGCTACTGGGACACGGCAACTTTCTTCGTCGCCCCCTTGAGCCTCCTGGGGTGCCCTGCAACCTGCACCACTCAGGGAACCAAAACAGCAGCTTGGGCAAAGGGGAGTGACAGCAGGAGCAAGTGTAAGGCACCTACCGCCCCGGGCCCCATCTCCACTGGCACTGGTGCCCAGCGGCACTGCCAACCAGGGACTTCCAACACATCACCCTCCGTGTAAGATCCTGGGAACACTGAAGTCCCAGAGACGCCGAGGGTCACAGAGCAGCTGCCTGCCCTTGACCCACGGTGACGGGCGACAGGAGGCTGATCAGGAAAGGGACCCAGTGCCACCCCTCCTTCATTGGTCACCTGACAGGGCTGCGTGACACACCTCCCTGGGTGAGGCAGCCAGTGTGGCTCTCAGGAGGGCAGCGAACCCAAGGCCCCGCTGCACCCTGAGGACAGACTCCAGCAGGACAGGAACCCAGCTCTGCGCATCATGGTGACCACGCTGGCTCCTCAGTCTGCAGGCTGGAGTGGCATTGCTGGATCCTCCCTGTAGCCCCTCCTGCTAAGGGTAAAGAAGCCCAGACACACAATGCTCCAGCAGAGGACAGGGGGCTGCTGCCCTGGCTGACAGGGCCTGGCTCAGGAGATGGTGACACCTCGCCTCCATAGGACAGCGGATCCCCTGGAGACCAGGTGAGGCTGGGCATGACCAGCCAAGAAGGAAGACAACTCTCCTACCAGCTGAGGATGCCAGGACCGACCCTAGCAGTGGAGGGTGCTGACCCTGAGACAGAGCTCCCTGCCTGCCTCCCGGGGCCTGCTAGGCGGGGCACCACTCTGCGCCAAAGCACAGGTGTCTCCTCCACTTCACAGGTGGGGAAACGGAGGCAAGGAGCAATGAAGCGACTGGCTTGGAGCGACACTGCCAGCAACGGGGAAGGGAGCCTGGGGTGCTGAGCGGGAAGCCATGCACCTTCCAAGGCATCCAGTGCGCCCCGGGCTTGGGGATGGATCTTCAGCGGAGTGAGAGTGACAGGAGACCACTGGGGCATCCTGCTTCTCATACACCCATACACCACCACCTGGGAGCCCACCAACGTTCTCACTGAAGAACCCTGCTCAGGTGTCAGAGCCGCAGGGCCACCTACCTGCCAGCTGCAAGAAGCCACCCTCCTCTCCAGGAAGCCTCAGCGGCAAGGTCCAAGCACTCTGCCCACAGCCAGCTGGGAAAGGGTGGGGACAATCTCCCTGAGATGGTGTCAGCCTCAACCCAGCGAGGGTCACACAACAATGGCCCTGTCCTTACAGACAGGGACACCCACACACAGGGAGGGAAGATGTTGTAGCCAAGGTCACACGGCAGTCCAGGCAGGGTGAGGGTGGGAGCCCTGGCAGTCCAGCTGGGCTGGGCTGGTGGGCAGGAGGAGAGGCCCAGGCACGACCTGGGGACCTGGAGGCCTGAGGACCCTGGGTGGGGTGAGGAGAGCGCTGGGGCCAGAGGGCTGATTATGGGGGTAAATACAGGACCCACGTGGTGCGAATCTCTCTCATGTCTGCCCCATCTTATCTTGGATCCCTGGGGCCACGCAATGACCTGGCAGCAGCTGGGTAGGAGGCCAAGGTGCTGGCAGGAAATCTCCCTGGCTCTGCCTTCCTAAGTGTCAGCAGGTGTGCCTGGCAAGAACAGGTGTGTGACCCTTCACCAAGGAGAGGTACGGGAAGCCCTCCACCTGAGCCAGACCCTTCCAGATGAGCTCTCACCCACTCATCCCAGGAGCACACGGTGCCCACCGCTGTTGGCTGGAGCATGGAGGGAGCCTGCTCAGGCAGGAGACTCCGCAGGGGCTGAACAAGGCCTACAAGGTTCCGACCTCAGCTCCGCCACTTATAAATCCCGTGACACCAGGGGACACCGCCCCACACACATTGGCTTTCCCATCTGAAAGTGGGGACAGCACCAGGGTCCCTGGGAGGTGACGTGAGGACTCCAGGAGAAAGCATGGATGAGGCCCAGGCCCAGGGGGAGCATTCGTTGAGCCTCACGCTGTGACATCCAAGCCTGCCTGCCCGGGTGCTGCCTGACACCCGAGACACACAGTCGTGTGTCAATGGAAACGTGCCTGAGCCATCGGAGGCTGCGGCACTCAGGTTGCTCCGCCAGGGCCTGGGCGACTGTGTAGCTGGGACCTGTGGAGTGCCAGCCTTGGCTGATCCCTGCAGGTCCCTCAACTGCGGGACAGGTCCATGCGACCATCACCAGGAACGGCGGCCTCTGCTGAAACAGCGCAGCTTCCTACTGAAACTGTTGTGACCGAGGTTTGAGCCTCTACCCCCGGCCAGGTGGGGGTTGCTGAGTACCTGCCCCACCCAGCAACCCTTGAGACCCCAGGGAGGTGGCATTGGATGGAAGCACAGAGAGGTTCAGTGAGCAGTAGGTGCCAGTGGGCAGCACAGCCTGATGTGAGCCCGAGAGCACTGGCTTGGGAACAGGGCTTACCAAGTCCAGGGGAGCCAAGGGCATATCAGGGAGTGCAGGAAGGATCTGAGAGTCTGCAGGCAGCTCCAGCCCCAGGTGGGCAATGAGCCAGCCATGCAGACTCCCAGCCACTGCCAATGCCAGCACCTGCAGCCTGGCCTGGCCCTGAGGACATGCAGCTCCTGTTTAAAGGGCCAGCGATGAATGGGCCTTTCCACAGGCTGACCCTGCGGCCTCTCCTCGCCAGCTCAGAGCTCTCCCAGATCCATAGCTCTGGCCCAGGGTGCTGAACAGGTGACTTCTGCACATGGCTGGGGACATTCCCATTTCTGGGACAGTCAGGCTGGACTTTCCAAGAGTCCATCAAACTCGAAACTTGATTCTAGAACGTTAGCTACATCATTATATAAATGCCTCCTGCCCCATGCCCACAGAGCGTAGGTTTCAGGAAAGCTTGGTTTTGTCTTTGTCCGTGGCTAAACCCAGCACGCAGCAGGCACTCAGTACCTACTTGTTGAATGAATGAGTGAGCGGCCAAGACCCACGGCCCCGCGCCATGCCTAGGTGGCTTCTAACGCTTTGCTGTCCCTAGGAACCCTGAGGGGGGCATCCTTGTGGCTCCATCATTGCCCACTCCTGGGTTAGGAGGAGGACAAGTTTCTGTTCCCAGCACCTGGACCCACACTGACCAAAGCCACAGAGGACCACGGCTCAGGTCTGGCTCACCACAGTCTCTCCTGGATGGTTCCTTTCCTTCTTTAGGCCTCAGTTTCCCTTGTGCAGGGGGTGGATCAGACTAGAACATTCATGGGAGCAGGAAATCGCTGAGCCAGCCTTCCAGGCCCTTCATCTGGCCCTGCTCCCCTGTTGGGGGGTAAATTGTGCACCCCCAAATCTACATTGGTGCCCTAATCCCCAACTCCTCAGAATGTGACTGTGTGGGGACCTCTCTACAGAGGCCATTCAGGCAAAGCAAGGTCCCTAGTCTGCCTGAGAGGGGCGATGAGGACACAGACACACACAGGGGACGGTGTGAGGACTCAGGGATGCCATCCACAACCCTGACAACACTGACTTCTGGGTTCCCGCACTGTCGAAAATGCATTTGTACCTTTCGAGCTGCCTGGCACTGGCACTCCATTATGGAAGTAAGTCCACACAAGTCCCCAGGACCTCTGTGTGCCTGGGGGCATCCTCCCTGGCAGGCCTGGAGCACCCAGAGAAGCATCTAGGCTCAGAGGCAGCAAGGGCCTTGCTCGAGGACCCACTGCCCAAGGGTGGCAGAGCTGGCGCTGCGTCCCCACCTCACTCCAGCTGAGGTAGCCTCTCCTGCCATACCTGGCCCGTGTGACCACATGGGCTGTGCATGATAAAGTGGCCAACACGCTCACTGTCCTAACAGGCTCAGTGCATGAGCTGCCACTGCACACAGAGCTGAAGGCTTTCACTGCCTACAATTGGGGAAATCAAGGCATGAGGAGCTCCACAACTGGCACACCGGATTTGGATGCAGGCCTGACACAGACGACCTCCTTCCACCTTGCATGGCACTATCTGAACAATGTCCTTGTCCCTGAAAATCAACAGGTGACCAAAGCCAGCAGCCAGCTGCAAGCCACACCAGGGCAGCTCAGAAGTGCCATGTATGGTCAGACCAAAGACATGCCCATAGTCCTGGAGGTGTAAAGGAAGTGGGGCTGCAGCCCAGAGGGGCTGTACAGGCTGCCCATCTGGACAACTGATGCCCCACCACCCCTACCCGCACAGAGCCCTGGAAGGATGCCAGGGAGATCACAGGAAGCCCTGCCCCTGTTGCCTGCGGAAGCTTCTGGCTGGCTAGATGGAGCAGTGTGCCAGGAACAGGACCCACACTGTCCACTCTCCCCCACTGCAAGTGCATCATTGGCTGGGACCACTTCTGGGCATGAGCAACAAGTGCTCAGGACAGAACCTGCATTTCTACTCAAAGGGCACTCAGAAGGGCTGAGATGGACCTGGCCACCTGGCCACAACCATCCCAAGCTCCCTCGGGCTTGCTGTGTGCAGTTTCTCACTTGTACCTTGTCCCCACCCAGCAAACAGTGCTACTCCATTTCCAGGTCAAGAAGTGGTGCTCTGGAAGGTGCCCCCCCTGCCAATGCTAATGTCCCCAGGTGCATACACATTTAGCCCCAGTATTCTTGCCCTGCCCCTGCAGCCCTGGCTGCCCTTCTCGAGGGACAACCACCGTAAACATGGGGGAGGGGTACACATGTTTCTTCCAAGGGCTCCTGATTACAGGAGGGACCAGAGGTATCAATTATGGTCATAGAAAACATGAAATTATCCAGTGCACACCCAGTCATTATCCCCACCTGCCATTAGATAAATGTCTGGAGGTCCTGCCAAGTCTTGGGGTGCCCTCCTCCCCAGACACCCCCAGATAACATGTTGGCCATTTCAGAAATCCTCTTCCAGAGGATTCCGCCTCCGACAACCTGCCACTTGCTCTGAGCCACTCTCCCAACGCCCACTGCAGTTCTTCCTTCCTTGGTTGGGGGCAGGGGACAGGCCCCCTTAGGAGGGGGTCCTGTTAACATTTCCCCCACTCTGCCCTCTCCCAACCCAAAGCCCACGGTAAGCTGTTGTTGCTACACTCAGTCCTTCCCCATCTGATCTCCCTGGGGAAGCAGTGGTCCCACTGGTGTCTGCACGATGGCCAAGGGCCACACTGCAGTCAGTGGCGAGACAGGGTTGGAGGAAATCACACATGAGTCAGGCAGCCCCAGGGGTTCAAATCCTCACCCAGCTCAGGGGTGTGAGCCCCAGTCACTCAAGCCAGGTGAGCCTCTGGTCGCACCCTTTAAAACGGAGAGACAGCCCCTCCCTGCCCGGAAATGTAGGCACCAGTCAGCAGCAAGGCGCCTGCCCCAGGAGGCTCTCAGAAGGGCGCATCCTCAGGCCAAGCTGCAGACAACCCCCAACCAAGGCCTCTCAACTCTAGGTCTTAGTTTCTCCAACAGCATAAGGCGCGGTCGGACGGGTTGCGGGGATGTGGGATTTTCCAGCGCAGTACAGAAGCTTTCAAATCCAGGTGGGTGGGTGAGGCGGGAGAGGCAAGGTCGAGATGTAAGAGAGGAGGATCAGAGATGGGGGTGGGCCTGACACACTTACGGACTCTGAGTCCCCAGATCTGCCCCGGCAAGTCCCAGGCGCCGAGGGTCGGCTTGACGACCCCCACCCGGGCGCTGCAGGAGCTGCGCAAGGGCGGCGCCCCCTGCTGCAAAGCCCGCCTGTCATCGCACCTCTCAGTCGCCAGAATTGCCGTGGCCCTGGGTCCCTCGCGTGGACCCTTCTGCCTTCTGCACATAGCAGTTCCGCAACCCCGGATCCCCAGGAGAAGCAAGGAGCAGTAGCGAGCAGACAGCCCTGCGCAGCCACCGGGCCGCGCGGTGAGAAGGGATCCTCCGCGCGCGCCACGGAGCCGACCGCCCTGGGCGCGGGGCAGGGGCGGCGAGCCAATACCCGAGGACTGCAAAACCCTGGAGCCCTAGTTGGGTGGAGCCGCTGGGTTATTTGCCCCCTTGCTGCAGGTGCAGCCCTAGAATGTCACCCAGACCGCACGGCACCCGGCTATACCTCGCCGGCCCGCCGGTCCCGGTCCCCAGCACTCACCTGCACTCATCTTGGCAGCAGCTCAGAGTCAGGCGGTCCCGGTGCCGTGGCCGCCCGATACTCCCGCCCGCAGGTGCCGCGCCCGCGCGATCCTCCGCGCGCCTGCCGGCCAGCGGTCTCCACCGCCGATCGGGGCCCGCCCCGCGGCGCCGCCGCAACCCGCCGCCCCGCCCCTCCCTCCCCGCCCCCCGGAGGCCCCGCCCCGTGCCGCGCCGCGGGCGGGGCGCACCCTGGGAAGTGTAGGCGCCCCGCCCCCGCCGTCCGACTCTGCGACGCCGCCAAGGGACGTGCGGACTACAAGTCCCGGCAGGCTCCGCGGTCCGCGCAGGCGCAGGCGGGCGACAGCTGCTGCGGCTCCTCGCGATCGTTATTCCGGCTCTGCCGGGCTGTCATCGCCGCCTGGGCGGGGACTCGGGGAGCTGGGAGTCGCGAGGAGGGTGTCACAGAAGATCGCGCGCTTGAGGCAGGTCTTCTTGGGTCGCTGGAGGCCTCTAGGTCAACCCTCCTTCGTTCTCAGTTTACAGAGGGGGAAACTGAGGCGGGGCGCGGGCAGGCTCTGCTGACGTCCCTCTCCGGGCAAGGCCTGACAGGTTGGGATTCGAACGCAGGTTTCCCGACTCCACAGCGAGGCCGCTCGCCGCCTGGACACACGGTCCGGGCTTCGGTCGCATCATCAGACTGGCGCCCTGACTCAGGGCTTGGAGGAGCAGGCACATCCTGCCAGGTGGCAGCTGCGACCCCAGCCCACAAGGTGACCGTCTCCCTCCGTGACGTCAGGCGCCCAACGCAGGGCGTAGATCCAGGACAGGAAAGGGAGTCAGGGGATAGGGAGGCGTAGGGGGACCCAACTATGTGCCTGATGCGACAACAGGGGGACCACTGAGAGCCTGGGAGCAGACAGGCCTGAGCGAATGGAGAGATAGGCCCGCCCCCAAGTCCTAGGAGTGCGCGGAGAGGAGGGGCCAAGGACGTTTGGCTTGGACCAGCCTGGACTGCTGGGAGACGCCATCAGGAGGACAGTTGGGCACAGCAAATGTGGAGTCCGAATGGAATGCTGAGGCAGAGTGAGCAAGCCGGCATCCATTTACTTCCAAGTTGGGCCAGGCCCAGAGCCGTGGACACCCCAGCACCCAGCCTGGCCAGCCACCGGTTCCAGCACCTGCCACAGCGATCTTGTGCCCAGAACACAAGGGACATATAATGGAAGGGACATCTGAAGGGGCCAGACGTCCTGTTGCCAGCCCACATCCCCTCAGTACCCGACCTTGAGCAAGTGCCTTCCGTTTGTGTGCATCAGGGCCCACAGGTGCAGCTGCCAGTGGAGAAGCCATGTGGGCAGCTGAGAGTGGCCCTGGGTCTCCCTGCATGGGGGGGACCTGGCCTCTCCACCTGCTCGGCCTGCACCTTGGTCCTTCCACATAAGGGCAGCCCTGCTCTCACAGGACAGTTCTGAGCATTTGTGAGTTCCTGCATGCTGTGACCAGAGAGGGCTGAGATGGGTGTCGTCTTATCACTGCACCTTCGTCCTTGCCAGAGCATAACCTGGGGACACAGAGCAGTCACTCCACAGATACCTACTGGAGAAAGGAAGAGGTGGAAAGGGGAAGAGGTGCAGCACCCACGCCTTGGCCCTGGAAGGCAGGCCTGGTGACTGCCCAGCATAAACTCCGCTGCTCCAAGAAGCTCTGTCACCTCCTCCCACAGCCTCTGCCCCCCGCACAGAAGCACCCGCCCCTGTGTCTCCTGAGGCAGGGGCCTATGATTTCCTCCACTGGCCCGAGGAGGGTGACACAGAGACACTCCATATCCCTCACAGAGTCCCTGTGAGCCAGCGGTGGGCCTGGGTGACCCTGTCTTGGGCTGGTCCCAGAGGCAGTGTGCTCCTGGGGAGCTGGCCTACCTCTCTGAATAGGAACCTTCAACAGGGCAGGGGGCAGAGGCTCAGCGCAGTTCTCAGCCTGGAAGGACCAGTGTCTCATGGCTTCAGCTTATCCAGACCTAAGGCCTGGAAAGGTCCTGTGCCAAGTCACCCAGCAAAGTGGCAAGGGTGGTTCTGACCCAGGCCATCTTTCCTGGTGTCCTCTGAGGCTGGGCCCCAGAGAATTTGATTTGAATCATGCCTCTCACTTTGAACAGACATTGATTCTGAGTCCCCGGTGCTCAGAACCAGGTGTGACCTTGGGCGGCTTGCTTGTCCTCTCTGTGGCTCTGGTGGCTCAGCCTTCAAGTCACAGTGCACACCCCTTAGAGTTGCTAGCTGTATCAAGTGAGTAATATCAGTAAAACATTTAGAGCCCCTGGTGAACAGTCAGGGCTCAATAAATGATAGTTATTAGGATCGTTGTTATTGAAACAGAACAGTGTGCGCCCTGAGCCCGGAAACCTGGCCTGTTATCTCGTGTGTTTCGTTCAGTCTCTCATTCATTCAACAATCTGCTAGAAACCTGTACTCTGCTCCGCTGAGGGAAACAGGCAAGAATTTGTTTTTCAAGTCAGATGATTTATGTAGAAAAGTTCCACCAGCTGCTTTGTGAGCAGGGATGCAGGGACACCAGGAGCCCCTAGACACCTAGTAGAGCAAGACCCTTCAGATATCCGTTAAAGGGCCGGGGATGGTGCTCGGTGACACAGCGCTTGCCCAGCAGGTGTGAAGCCCTGGCTTCGATCCCAACACTGGAAGTACTCAGAGGGACTGCTGGCACATGGTGGGGACAGATTCAGAGGGAGCACCATGGTGCAGCAGAGCCCCCTACTTCCTGCTGAGTCACAGTCACACTTCTACCACCCCTGTGCGTCCGGAGTGGCTCATGCCCTCCCCCTGGTCCTTTCAAGCTGTTCGCAGGCAGTGGTCCAGGCAAGGCCCCCAGGCCACCCTTGTCCAACAAGCTTTCCCCATGGCCCTACCTGAGGACTGCCATGTTCTGCTGGATCCATGCTTCCCTCGACCTTGAGCAAGGCCACCATCAGGTTGGGAGAGGGTGTGTGGTGTGAATGTGTCCCCTAAAAGTTCTTATGTTGGCAACTGAACCCCCAGGTTCCTCTGTGGGTGGGATTTGGAGCCAGGCCTTTGGGAGGTGATGAGGGTCAGATGAGGCAGTGAGCATGGGACCTCCCAGTGGCATCAGTGATTTTACAGGAAGAGGAAGAGACCCGAGCTAGCCGCTTGCATGTGTGCCCACAGGCTCCCCTTTGTCAGGCATGGTGCCACATGAGGCCCCACCTGATGCCAGCAGATGCCCACTGCCACACTCCTGGACTTCCCGGCCCCCAGCACTGTGCATCGCCAGAACAGTGAAAACAGGCTGGGGCCAAACACTTGGCGGGGTCTTTGCTGGGGAAGCCCAGAGGGTGCAGCAGGTGCTTGCTTCCCTGTCCTGCCATCCTTCCTGGGGATGGGCCACCAGGGTCTGCCTTTGTTGATGAGGCCCATTTAAAGGTAGACTCAGCTACCCTCTGCCGTATGACCCTTGGCCTCCTCCTGTGGAACCTGGGCTCTGGGGAGGACAGTGGTGTCATTGGACCAAGATGTCACAGCTGCTGAGCCCACCAGGGGCCACACCCAGGACTGGAAGGCGGGGTGATAGAGGCAGGAGAAGGTGGTCAGAGCCTCCAGTCCCCTGGGGATGTGTGAGGGTATCAGCTCCCTCCCACCCTGCTAGTGCTAGAGTGTTCTAGTCACTTATTATGGGATGTGGGTCATTGTCATGATGGAGGGAGCAGCTCCCAGAACCCTGGGAATATCTGAAACCAAAATCTGATTTCCTATGCCACCAGGTCCTGTTTGGGGTTCTGTTCCTGGTCACCCAAAGGAGGTGGTTAAAGATACAGAGGAAGAAGGAAACCTGTTTCACAAGCCTCCGTTGAATACGTGAGCCCCACTGCTCAGCTCACAAGCCCAGCCAGTTCCTGGTGTCTGGAATGTTCGCTGATTGGGCTGGGCCAGGCGAGGCTCCCTGAGATGTGTCCTGTGACCTGTGAGTGGAAACTTTGCTGTCACAGTCAGTGCCCAGGCTGAGGGAGAGGGGTCGATGACCGCGGTGGAGGTGGCTTCTGCAGGGCAGAAGGCCCTGCATGATGGCCGAGTCTAGTGTGAGCCCCAGCGGGCTTGGTGCAGGGGAAGAAGTGGAGGAGGGCATGAAACTCCAGCTGGGTGAGGCAGGTGAGGTGGCCAGGGGCTGCTATGTCCTGGTGCCCCCCTGCAGCGGAAACCACATGCTTAATTGATGTCATCTCAGAGGACCCTACCACCAGCATCTTCATCATTCCCACTTTACAGATGGGGAAACAGGCAGCAGCTTGCCCACCTGCAAACCGTTACCACCGGAGCAGCCAGGATGCACGCCATGTCCTTATGAAGGGCGAGGCCAGGTCTTTGGCCCCATGCCCTTCATGAATCAGGCATCACCTCTAAGAGGCCGAGAGTTGGCAGCCAAGCACGAGGCTCATGAGGCACCTGCCTGCTGGACCACCCTGTGCCAGGCCCTCTGCTCCCGGGGCTGGTGGGACACCCCATCTCCTGCACAGCCCAAGCTCACCCCCTGGGCTTTGCTTGAGTTCCTCCTTGGAGAAGCTCCCGCTGCCCCCACTCTCCAGGCCTCGGCTGTCACTGACTGCCACATGCTCCACTGTCTGATTTCTAGTCTGGCTCCATCACCAGATATCAGATCCCCAGGCAAGGCCAAGCCCAGCTCATCCCGGGGTCTCAGCTTATCCTGGATCTCCATCAAGAAGGGAGTATGTCCGAACTATGAGGTCGGTGTGTGCCCTACCCTGCACACAGGAAGGACAGACCTGCCCCAGCCCCTTCTGCATTCCTGACCCCTCCCTGCATCTGCTGAGGAGCCCCTCATCAGACTAGGACAGAGCAGTGAGATGTTGGGGAGCTCACTGGGGCCTGGGCTGGGAAGCAGGTGTCATCTGAAAGCTCCCTTGCAGAAATCTGCAGGAGGGCGCAGGGCAGTCAATGGCAGGCAGCAGCCGAGGCTGAGAGCCCCGCTAGCGACAGGAATGACCGCATCCTGTCGCAGATGCAGGCTGCTGTATCCTGCCCTCACCTCCAAATACAGCCCAGAAGTGGATTTGCTTCGCAGCCAAGTGGAGAAACAAATGAAATATGATTTCATTGTGGGATCTCTTCAACCACTCAATAATTTAAAACCATGCTGTCTGAAACCAGGAGTAAAAATAGCCCTGCGGCTCACATCTCTGAGCCTCTGTCTGAAACGCAGGTCCAACCTCACCAGCACACACCTGTGGCTCACCTGGACCCTGCAGGAGGGTTAGAAGGGAGCAGGTGCTACCCTGATGGCAGGTGCATTGATTGTGCCCACTGGTCAAGTCTGTTCCATGAGTGCAACTGCCGCTAACTCATTGACAGCAATGTTTTCCATCATAGAAACACGAGCGATGGCTGCATGGTTCCAAGTGATGGGATGAAGCAGAAGGTGCGGGCCTGATTCCAGAAGTGACTCGCTGAGCAAGACCTGGATGTGGATGGGCAGCTGATTACGACCGGCGTCACAGACGGACGAGGCGCAGGAGCGCGGGAGGGAAGAGCCAGCAGAGAGCTCTGGGGCGAGGTGCCACGTTGCTTACCTACGGTGTGCAGCCCTGTGCAGCCCCCGTGTGGAAAGATCAAGAGCGGCCGATCTGGCCTTAGAGTTGGTCAGAGCCTGCAGGGGCTTTGTTACACAGTGAGGGCTGCAGCTCCAGGGGCGCTTTACTGCAAGCACACGGTGCTTCCTGTGCCTGGTCTCTTCAGGCCATGGTGTTGAGCAGCCTCAGTTTACAGAGGAGGGAACTTAGGCTCCTCCAGCTAAGCACAGGCAGAAACCACCCATGCGTGAGAGGCCACTGGGTTCAGAACTGGCCCCACCATGTCATAATTCCTCCTCTCAGCTACAGCCAGGCTCCAAGAACTGGAAGGCAAGGTTTGGGGATGATGCCACATGCACTGCTGGGGTGCTCAGAGGTGAGCTTGCTGGTGTCCTCATGTCAGAAGCACTCCAAGAGAGCAGCCCAAGACCCTCTGCTCCCCCCAGCTGACTCCCAGCTCCTGGCAGACCTCTAGGGTCTTTACTGGCTGTCTGCGTGACTCCCTGCACTCGCCTGTGAATCCCTCAGTCTACCCTCTGCCCCCCCCCACGACAACTGCTCTCAGTCACATCCTGGGGGTGATGAGTTTCCACACCCTCATCCTGACTGACTGGCCTCACCAGGCCCCATCTGCCCCTTTCCTGACAGCTTCTGATTTCCTCTGCTCTGACCCTCCCCGTCCCTGTCCTTGACTTCTCTTGCCCTGACCCTGGCCTCCCTTTGCCCACCATCACTGGACAGGGCGCTCCCACCCCAGTGAGGACCCCTGCTTTGCACTGACCACTTGCGTGTTGGTCGATTCATATGTCAACTCAACCAGCCTCTGGTGCCCAGATATTCAACCAATCCCTCACCCCTGGTGGCTGGGGAGTGTTCTGTAGATGTGGTTAATGCCACAGTCAGAGACTTTAAGTACATTCCCTTCCATCATGTGAGTAGGCCTTGCCCAATCTGTTGAAGGCTCAGAACAAAAACAGGATGCCAAAGGAGAGATTCTGCCTCAAGACTGCATTGCTCACTCCTGCTGAGTTACTGGCCCACAATTTTGCCCTGCAGGTTCTGAACTTACTACCCCCCACAATCCCATGAGCTGATTCCCTAAAATAAGTCTCTTGATTGATCTCCCACCCATCAACACACCCATCCATCCATCCATCCATCCTTCCATCCATACACCATCTATCCATCCACCCATCCATTCATCCACTCATCCATCCACCCATCCATCCATCTACTCATCCATTCATCCATCCACCCACCATCCCACCCCCCTACCCACCCACCTATCCATGTCTGTCAGTTCTGTTTCTATGAAAAGCCCACAGTGAGGCACTTTTCATACCCATAACTGTCCTGGGCTTCCAGGAGGCACCCTGACTTGTAGGTGTCTGCCTAAGCTCAGCCTGGCCTCAGCTCCTGCCTCCTCCTCCCAGCTCCAGAGGCATCTGCTGCCAGGTAAAGAATGGGGTGAGAGAACCCAGGTAGGGGGCATGCAGGTTTTATTCTAGTATCTGGAACACTAAGGAATTGAAGGCTAATACCTGCCTTGTTCTAAAAAATATTTGAAGTTTCTTACAAAGAAAGTTTACTGTAGAAAGATCTCAAAAGCAGTTAGTGGAAAAATTAGGATTAAGGAAAACCATGTAAAGAAAACCAGGAGGAAGTGGGGACTGAGATCAGCCTCCAATTCGGCCACAGGGTGACCTCACTCTGCACACTGTCAGGCAGAGAAGGACCTCTCAGTCACTCTGTGCCAACAGGATGAAACAATTGCTGAGAAGCACACAGCTCCCACCCAGTGCTTGCCCCCTGCTCCTCAGGTGCTGGGGGGCAAGGACAGTCTGGCTTCACCCACAGCCCACAGCAAAGGCAGCCTGTGTCCGAGAGGGCTTCTCCTAGCCCCCTCCTTCCTGCTCCTTTTTGTTGCTGGGTACATAGGTTTGGGCCTTACGGTGGGTGTGTATAGAGGTATTTTGTAGCAATAAAGTTACACATAATTTTATGGGGAAAATGATGCTCTTGAGAGCAGGAGAAAGCAGTGTGTTAGGAGGCAGGGTTAAGGCCATCAGGAGTTCACAAACGGGCCAGACAGTTTGTGGCCAGCAACCCCATTGGACTCTGAAAGTGTGTGCTGGAACCCTGAGCCAGTCCATGAGGTGAAGCATGTGTGGTCATCACCCTGATTGGACAAGAGGCATATGGACCCCTGGCACCTGGTGTGACTGGAGTCACAGTCTCTCTAGCCCATGGTCTCAGGCCCCTAGCTCAGCAACCCCTGTGGGGACCCCTCCCCTGCAGGAGCTCTGCTTTGTATTACTCTAATAAATTTTGTTACTGTGCTCTCAACTTGCTGTCCAAAGATCTCATTCTTTGAATTAATGAGATAAAGACCCTAAAACCCTGGTGGCTCACCATCATCCCCAGCTCAGGGCACTTGCTCAAGGCAAGTTGTACTGGTTTCTTGACTCCACTGCCCCTGGTGTCAGGACACCCTCATTACAGGCCCATCCTCATCCTGACTCTACTGCCCCTGCTGGCAGGGTGCCCTCATTGCAGGCACATCCCTGTCCTGACACCACTGCCCCTGGTGGCAGGATGCCGTCATTGCAGGCACATCCCTGTCCTGACTCCACTGCCCCTGGTGGCAGGTTGCCCTCATTGCAGGCACATACCCAGAAGCACTAAATTCCTCCCACTTCTCCCCACACTCAGTTTGTGACAAGTGGGCAGATGTTGGTCACCACAAAGGGAACCCATGCATCTGCCTTCTGCTGGTGCAAAGGAACAGAAGGGAAGGGACAAATTTTATGAGAACTCCAATCACCCCCCCTTTCCTGATTTCAGTGTCTTGGGGGCAGTTTGTAATCATGATATGATTAAACCTGAGAGTGGAGGGTGAGGGCACCTAGTCTTGGCCTCCTGTTTGGTTGCTCTTACACTCCCACTGCCCTGTTTCCTGAATTCTCATAGCACCTACTTTTTGCTCAGGGGCCACCACCCCTCCCCTATACAGCCCATGAATTTGGCAGTGAGTTCACTCCATGCCCAGTTCAGAAGGTCATCATGGGTCATGGGTGACTCCATACCCTGAAGACAGAGCTTGGCTATACAAGTCAGCACTCCCTGAGCACAAGGATTTGCTCCATGGAGGGCCTGGGACCCAATTCACAGCCCTCAGTCCCACCTACCTCTGGCCTTTCAGGTCTGTGAGCCTACAAAGATCTTTTTGTTTGAGCCACTTGGACTTGAGATTTTGTTATTTATAACACCCTCCATGAGCTCCCTGAATCACCAGTACTTGTAATATCACTGAGGTGAACAGATTCCTGTAGAATTAAGTGTTCTGGGCATGGATTTCCCCAGATGGTGTTTTTTGGATTGCTTCTGTTTTAAACAGCAGAGCTGTCTGGATGTCTGCAACCCTCTTTTGCTCCCTTGTCTGACAGCATGCTCCAGGGTCTCCTGAACCTCTGGGTCCTGACCCTTCTTCAGAACCAGAAGATGACAGCTGCAGCCCATGTCAGGCAAGACTCTGAGGGAGAAAGGAAGTTCTCTCTTCCATGCTGCCCTGGCTTTCACTTCCTGACTTCCTCCTCTGCAGC